>JAVVLW010000075.1:0-201000 GCA_034401795.1 Chaetoderma sp. LZ-2023a | reverse complement strand
ATCATTAGTAGACCAAAGAAGTTCACATATACATTGCAGCCACTAAAAATAAATAATTAACCATATATATCTCCAGTGACGAACAACCACACTGTACTATTATCAAGAGAGAGAAACCATATTCCTATATTATAATGGAAATGGAAATAAACTGCAGATTCCAATCCTGATGAGATATATCTCCTGAATGATATATGCTACATGCAACAGTCAATCTTGCTGGTTAACCTACAAACACTCTAACAGATGGTTGTTGCTACTATAGGAAGGAACCACTTACAATCAAATTGTATTTTAAATAAAGTACGTATATTCACGGTAGTTGTGATCAAAGCGGCATTGTCAAAGATTTGACGGACTGACAGACAGACCAACAGCCATATCATATACTTACATGGCAGCAGCAGCAGTGCCCAGACAATTCGTAGACATGATGGACTATTAAATCCTCATGACGGAGCTAGGTACATCATAATGATTGTGACACAGGCTCAATAGTGATGTAATTGATCATGACATCGTATACTTGAGTGACAGATCAGATACTTCCATTAAAACTGAGTTCAAAGCATGATATATGAGACTAATTAACCTTTATCCTGATGAATTCCCCACATCTCATTTTCAAGTCAACCACGTAGGTGAATTGTTGAACATTTTCAAATTAATTAGACTAGAAGCTGTTGCTGCCTAAGGCCGCAACGGCTTCCAGGCAAATTAATTTCAAAATATTCAACTGAATAAGTTTTATATCGTAAAGAATTTACTTTTTCAGGGATTTGTCGGCGAAAGGGTTGAGTAAGATTACAGTTTGCCAGCCACCTACACACCATGTAGCACCAATGGTCCCCTGGTAATGAGGTCAAATATACAACAAAGTTTGTGGGTTCGGTTCGAATTCCGCCTCTACCTGATGAGCACCAAAAGTGTGAGACCAGTCGGGAGTGGGGCTAGGGGTAGTGTGTGGCAATAATTAATTAATTAAGATGAAATAGATATAAAGCAATGTGAATGAATATATTCCAATAATTCCTTTACAATGTTTAAAATCTAAATGTTCTTATATCAATGTATATCTGGTTTAATTAAGAACTCGACTTAGATTAACTCTGTGGAACTAAATGTCTCACTTGTCCTCATTGCCCTTGAACCTTGACCTAGTGATCGCCTTTCGAACATGATGTATTTGCTTATCGTGAGGAATGATGCATTTAAGCTGGGTTCAAACCGGATAAGACACTCACAAACAGAGGACTAAATGCAGCCCTAGAAAAATATATTTAAGATTGAGCCTCCTGTCGGCACTAAAATTAAATTACTTTGTGCTTTGCATGCAATAAAATGGCAATAGTCAAACTGGTCTATAATGGACACGTTGTGGTCAAATTCAGTGGTCAATAAAATCGATGGTCATATAACATTTTACCGCAAAGCCGGCCAAAAAATTACTTCTGCAGTTATTTTGAGAAATATCCATTTGCAGAACAAGAATATTTTTGAAAGTTTACCACACAAATTAACTTAACATGATAGCAGAGCTAGTCTTTTCAGTTGTAAAATTTTCAAATATAGTCTTCTCTTGTTCTGCAAATTGACATTTTCTGAGAAAATAAAAATTTTCTTGAGCAAATTTGAAGGTTAAAGGGTTAAGGTACGTCACCTGCCAAATGAAATGGCTTTCTGGAGCCACAGGATGGTGTTTATTAACCAATTAATGGTCAAATCTGCTCCAAGAAAACAAAATATTAAATCTCCATTTGAAGACCAAGAGACAATTTTTTTTGAATTTACTACCTGAATGATCGGCTCGATTTTTGTAATGGTCAAATTTGGTCAAGAAAATAAAAAAATATTTGCTTATTAAATGTCCATTTGCAGGCCAAGAGGTGCTTCATTCCTCAAGACTACTGCAGAGGTCGGTTTTGGTCCGCTGGACCATTAAAGGGTTAGTGTATAATGGACCTTTCCGGTTTTAGCTACGCCCCGCCCATCTCTAGCTAAGCTCCACCCACACCTCACTCGTGTTGGGATCGCTCGATCTCTGAACACCTTGCCTATCAATTTCCAAAAAACTACACAGGTAAGCTGTTGAATATTTTGAAACCAACTTGACTGGCTGCTGAGTAACAGTGCCAAGTCAAATTAGTTTCAAAATATTCAACAGCATGTTTATTAAATAGCAAAGAATTACAAAGACATACAAGTCATACGTGTGGGGCAATTTGAGATTTGATGACGGTCTATATGGAAACCTTTGTGACTCAATGATTGTGACGTCATCATACACGCGTTGAGCTGATTATGCCATCATACGAGGTCAGATGATGGATGGATACCCTGGAAAGGTGAATTATAACCAATAACCCACTGAACCTGTATCGCATTCGTTTCAACAAAACCAGATATTTATCCAACATGCCTCTTTTAGCCAAACTTGGATCAAATGGGCCCAATAGTTTGTGAGGCTTCACAAGTTGGCATGTGGATAGATTAACCCTTTAACTGACATCGGCCAAAAAATGGTTTCTGCAGTGGTCCTGGAAAAAGACAATTTGCAGACCAAGAGACTATTTTTGAAAATTTACCACTGGAATGACTGACTTGATAACCGAGCCAGTCATTCTAGTGGCAAATTTTCAAAAAACAGCCTTCTCTTGGTCTGTGAATGGACATTTTCTGAGAAAATTGAAATTTTCTTGAACAAATTTAAAGGTTAAGGGGTTAAGGACACACACCACGTGGGCTGAAATGTAATCATACATACAACTGCATGTTAGTAGTTATCATTATCTGCTGATAAAGCCCACTGCGCTGTCACTCAACAGTTTATCATGATACAAATCTAAGAAGTTGTGTACATTGTGTAAGCAATAAGTTCATAAATACTCTCAAGATAAGCTAAAATCAAATAACAGTATCTTAATTAAATAGGAGCATAAGTAACAAGTTCGAGTAGATATAGCCATGTTTTTTTTTGCATATCAACTTCCATTGGACAAATTTTAATGGCGTTTCGGCCCTACTCATATCTGTCAAGTCATTTTCGTGAAAACTAGGCCATCCAAGATAGTCGCTGCACCATTTGGCAAATCAGGTTCTCTCAAACAAACTTGGTTCAGCTCTTGCCCTAGATCATATTTCATGAGGTTTGCATCGATCCACCAAGTGGTTTCAGGAATTTTTAAAGCCGTTTCTAAAAGTCAGCCAAAATCCAAGATGGCCACCGGCCAAATTGGCAGATCAGCTTCCTTTGAACAAACTTGTATCCCTATGCCATAAAGGATGGTTCCTGTCAAATATACTTGAAATTGGCCCAGCGATTCTCGAGAAGACATTTTAAATTTCCCATAGCTTTAGTATGGGAGCTTTAAGAAGTTAAATGATCCAAGATGGATGCCAGGATCTTTAGGAAGTTAAATGATCCAAGATGGATCCCAAATCGTTTATTCGACAGTTTCGAAAAATGGCAAATTTGAGATCAGAATACTCAAAAATATATATAAGACCAATTTCGGCCTCAAAATCCATCAAATAGGAAAATATAAAATGGTTGCCAAACACACTACATTTTGGTTGGCACATGGCGGTCATGTTTTTTGACGGATCAACTTCCCTTGAACAAACTTTAATGGTCCTTAGTTAGCGGTTCTGGAGGTCGTTTTCGCGAAAACTAAGTTATCAAAGATGGCCGTCGAACCATTTGGTCAATCAAGTTTCTTGAACAAACTTTGCTTACCTCTTGCCTTAGATGTTTCATGATTTTTTAATCGATTCCCCCCAGCAGTTTTGGGGAAGATTTTTAAAGACATTTCTAAAAATTGGCTGAAATCCAAGATGGCCAGCGGCCAAATTGGCCCATCGCCTTTACTTGAACAAACTTGTATCTCTGTGCGCTAAGGCTGCTCCCTGCCAAATACTATTGAAATCTGCCCAGTGGCTCTTGAGAAGTCGTTTAAAGAAAAGGTTGCCAGATGCCAGAGACAGATGGACAGTCGCCATGCCATAAGCTCACTTGGTCATTCTGGCCAGGTGAGCTAACAAATGGAGTCTGTATTCCTACCTCGTATGCTAATGGCAATGCAAGAGTATCAAGGCCCCATGGTGGTCACCTGTAACAGCAGCATCTGAGCAAAGATTGGGATCTTAAAGCGTACTAAGATCGGAATACTATATCTTCCAGCAGTTTTGTTAAAATTGGATAAGTGGTTTAGGAGTCTTAAATATTTGACCGCTAATCTGCCGGAAAATAATAGCCAGTCAAATTAGTGTCAAAATATTCAACAGAATATTCCTTACATTATATAAAATTTGTCATTTCTGCTCTGAATGGGGTAAAGGGTTAACAGCTAAACATCAATTCAACCCAGAACATATAAGCAGTTAGACATGGACAGGTGCATTCAACCTCAAAACCATTCACTATGAACTCTGAGACAGATGCAAAGCAGAGTTGGCCATTAGAGAGGGAGAGGATGGTCCACAGGTTGGTGGGTCATTAAAACAGATGATTGAAATATAATCTGTTTCAAATATTTCATGCCAAAATGGCTGTTGTCAGTTCAGGAGCACGAATATTTCGCGTTTGTCATGCGACAGTGTTCAGTAATGTGTCATCTACATTACTAAACTGAAGTATTGTTCCCATGGCGAACGCAAATGGCTCGCCCTCCTGAGCGGGCTCCTAACGTTAAGTTACCATATGACTAAAATAGGTAGAGTCCTCTCCCTTTAGCAATTATCGTGCATGATAACCAGCCGATTTGAATCCATTGTATGATGTTATCAGCATACATGTAGAAGCTATTTCACAAGATTGCAGTTTAACATATCTCATTAATCTCAAGAACATCATCATCATCATAGGCTGTATGCCGATAAAGGCACATAGCAATGTTAGAAATCACATTGGTAAAGTAGGGGTTGTTAACACTTTAACACGAAAGACGGTAACAAGGTTTCTACAGTTGTCTTGAGAAACGGCCATTTGCAAAGACTAAGTTTGCATAGTTACCACTGGAATGACTGGCTCGATAACCCAAACAGTCATTTCAGTGGTAAATTTAAACAAAATTATTTCTTGGTCTGCAAATGGACATTTTCTGATAAAATAAAAATTTTCTTGAATAAATTTGAGGGTAAAATGGTTAATGGCCACTATCTGATTAAGTGGCATGTACCGCAGTTAACTGAAAGTAAATCTTTTCTCACAAATCTTGAAAAACTGATGTGTCCTCTATTGCAAGTTACTTGCCATTGGACATTTTTTATCTGTCAATAAGAATCAATTTCTTAACCTTTTGTCTACATAGATTTAAGAAATATAATGATTGTATGGACTGACTCAATATATTGATTCGTAGGGACAAATAAAAATGACCAATGTCAACTAACTTGCCAAAAAGGGCACATGTCTTCAGTGACCGGGTGTACATACTCTTATTAGTGGCTGTTTACCATAACAAATAACATGACTAGACAAGAGGCCCAAGGGGCCTGTATCGCTCACCTGGACAATAGGCATTTCAACTAGAACGCTCTTTATCAACAAGATGGCCAGCAAACCATTTATCCGACAGTTTCGAAAATTGCAAATTTGAGATCAGAATACCCAAAAACACATAAAAACAATTTCGGCCTCAAAATCCATCAAATAAAAAAATCCAATATGGCCACCAAACATGCTATATTTTGATTGGCCAACGGCGGCCATGTTTTTTGACGGATCAACTTCTCTTAAACTTTAATGGCCCTTAGGCCCTAATCATATCTGCCAAATTTCGGCCCGATCCCTTCAGCGCTTCTGGAGAATAAGTCATTTTCACTACAACTAGGTCAACCAAGATGGCCGCCGAACCATTTGACCAATCAAGTTCCCTTGCCATAAATCATATTTCATGAGGCTTGCATCAATCCCCCAAGCCATTTCGGAGAAGATTTTTAAAGACGTTTCTTAAAATCGGCCTAAATTCAAGATGGCCGGCGGACAAATTGGCCGATCGGGTTCATTTGAACAAACTTAGATCTCTATGCCCTATGAATGCTTCCTCACAAATATAATTGAAATCTGCCCAGTGGTTCTTAAGAAGAAGTCGTTTAAAGAATTCCCCATTGCTTTACTATGGGAGCCTTTGGCGGGAAAACAAACCAAGATGGCAGCCAAAGCGTTTATCCGACAGTCTCGAAAGTGGCATATTTGAACTCGCCACACTGATAAGCATATATAAAGCAATTTTCGCCATCAAAATACATCAAATACAAAAAAGCCAATCTGACCTAGAAACGCTGAATTTTGATTGGTTGATGGCGGCCATTTTTTTAACGAACAAACTTTCCTTGAACAAACTTGAAAGGCGCTTGGTCCATAAGCATATTTACACAATTTCAGCTCTATCCCTTCAGCGGTTCGGGAGGTCGTTTTTGCGAAAACTAGGTCATCCAAGATGGCCACCAAGCAAATCGGCCAATCAGGTTGCCTTGAACAACCTTGGGTCTACCGCTGCCACAGATGATGTGTTATGAGGTTTGAATCAATTCCTCCAGCGGTTTTGGAGATTTTTTTCAAGTGTTTCTAAAAATCAGCCATCTTGGATTTTGACCGATCCGCTTCGTTTGAACAAACTTAGATCTCTATGTCCTATGAATGCTTCCTCCAAAATATAATTCAAATTGGCCCAGCGGTTCTTGAGAAGTCATTTAAATAATTCCCCATTGCTATGGGCCCATCGCTTTACTATGGGAGCCTATGGCGGGAAAACAAACCAGGATGGCAGCCAAACCGTTTAGTCTCGAAAGTGGCATATTTGAACTCACCACACTGATAAGCATATATAAAGCAATTTTCGCCATCAAAATACATCAAATACTAAAAAAGCCAATATGACCAACGCTAAATTTAACGTACGAACTTCCCTTGAACAAACTTGAATGGACCTTGGTCCCTAAGCATATTTACCAAATTTCAGACCTATCCCTTCAGCGGTTCGGGAGGTCATTTTTGCGAAAACTAGGTCATCCAAGATGGCCGCCAGGCAAATAGGCCAATCAGGTTGTCTTGAACAAACTTGAGTCTACCGTTGCAATAGATGATGTGTTATGAGTTTTGAATCAATTCCTCCAGTGGTTTCGGAGAAGATTTTTTAGTGTTTCTAAAAATCGGCTATTTTGGCCGGCGGCCATCTTGGATTTTGGCCGATCGGCTTCATTTGAACAAACTTGAATCTCTATGCCTTAGGGATGCTTCCTACCAAATATAATTGAAATCGGCCCAGTGGTTCTTGAGAAGAAGTCGTTTTAAAGGAAAAGTTGACGGACGGACGGTCGCCACGACATAAGCTCACTTAGCCTTTCAGGCCAGGTGAGCTAAAAAACTATAACAGCAGCTGCAGAACACTGCACTGACATTCAGATTTGGATACACATAGTATCAGCGTCAGAACAAATCTGAAAAAACATAGCAAGTTGACCAGACCAGTTCAACTGAAAGACCATGACTATGTTGAAAATACTTCAAGTTCCTAAAGCCATTGCTTTCCTCGCTACGCTCAGGTAGGAATAACAGTCAACTAAATTTTCTTAAAGGATATCTAGGATGAGAAATAGATTCTGATAAAAAATCACCAAACAAAAGGTTTTTATCATTTTTTTATGAATTAATTAAAATTTGACTAATTTGACTATATTTTCACTAACTATATAAATATTAAAACTTCGGTTAAAATCTTCAAGTTTGAGACCCCATAAAATTCACAGTACGATGTCATTGTCAGCCATGTGGTTTCACATTATATCACACATGCTTTCAGAGTACAAGAAAATACATGGCGTCTATTAAAGCTACGAAGCAGGACATCAGTTTTGATTCAAAATTTACTCTAACAAATACAAGCGTTTCTCTTGCATCTCATGAATGTGGTCATGTATAAATTAACCATTTGGGCCCTAGAGTCCCACTATCTCAATTTCAATCTCAATATTAAATATTTTTAAACAAATTTTAAGAAAGGAACATTCCCCATGCATTTACTAGTTAGGAATTTGAAAATATACAAATAATAAATATTATCTTAATTAAATTATACAAACGCATCACTTTGTGTGCTTTGATTATTCGCTGACTGTGTCCCCAACCCACCCTACCTGCACACACCCCCCCCCCCCCCCCCCAAACCTAGTCTAACCCTCAAATTTGTTGAAGAAAATAATTTTAATTTTCTTATAGACAATGTCTATTTGCAGACCAAGAGATAGCTGTTGAATATTTACCACTGAAATGACTGCCTCTGCTCTCGAGCCAGTTATTCCAGTGATAAGTTTTTAAAAATTGTCTCTTCTTGGGCTGCAAACGGACATTGCCCAAGATCAGTGCAGAAGCTGTTTTTGACCAACTTGAGTGTTAAAGGGATTAAAGATAAATAATATCATTTCAAAAAGGATAACAATCACATAATGTTGATCAATGAAACCAATTTCTATATTACCCGCTTCCTGGTTGTCAAGTTCTGTAATTTCTATTATTGGACCAACATGACCTTGCATATTTTAACACATTTCTTAGTGGCATCAAGTATCATCCAGATGTTGATATTTCTGTATAAAGTGTCACAATGACCCTGACCACAAATCAGAAGCTTCTGGGGCAACGAATATCCCGTCTGGTGATGATCCATCCAACTGAAGCGATCATCAGGAAACAACTTGACCCGCTCACCAAAAAATCAATCTTCGGGCAACTAAGACTACATACAAGTCAAGTCTGATGATAATATCTTTTAGACATTGAGCTTTGACCTCAAATTCAATATAGTTCCCAAGGCCACCAGCTATAACTATTAGGTAACATTTATGTGAAGATGAATTCAGTAGATCTTGAGTTATTGCGCAGAAATGGGGACTGAGACAGAGAGATACAAGGAAAGAATACATGCTATATACCCAAATCCATTTAGATAGAGTAACTATAGCATCTAGCAGGAAATGTCTTCTACATGTATGATTAAATGGCTTAACTGTCTGACTGCTGTAAGCCACCATACAATAATTTTAACGGGCAATAACTATGGACCTGATGAATATTTTGAAAACAATTTGACTGAAAGTTGTTGGTGGCTTAGACACTAGCAAGTTTCCGTGAAATCAATTTTTCTTTTCAAAATATTCAGCATATCCAGAGTTAAACCACATAGAAATGTAGTCTGCACAAATTCAGCAGGCAGACAGTTAATGATGGAGATTCAAAAAAGCATCCGCTTTTGTTTCTACGAGAATTCTTAATACTTACCAGATGTACTATTATGATAATGTCTATTATCTAGTCTAGCTCAAAATAAACAATTAAAACTCCGCACTCTCCTGGTCCTGCCCATACTGTGTCCGGGAATACCATAGCCGCAGGTACCGAGTCTATTCCCAATCACAGTCAGATTCGTCTTATATTTGCCTTGGCAAACTGCGAAAGCAGCTCAGCCTCACCTCAGCGGGGCGGCTGAGGCAGGGCCATAGTACATCTGGTAAGTATTAAGAATTCTCGTAGAAACAAAAGCGGATGCTTTTTTGATTCTACTTCGAATAATACTTACCAGATGTACTATTATGATAAACTCCGGATTTCGACAGCCAGGAAATGCCGGTGGGAGGAGGTGAGGCTCGAACCAGCACTCATCAACCATCCAACAGAGAAGGTTGTGAAGAGACTAAAACCCTGGCATACGCTTGGGTTCTGCTATCTGACTCATAGAGTGCTAAACTTCCATGGTCTAGACCGCGCTCCCCCCCCTCTTTTGTCCGCACAAAACCAGAGGGATGTCCATGGGGATGCAACACCCACCAGACCCGTGTCAGCCCCAAGTCTCAGCTAGGGCAGTCCAGTAGAGTGCAAAGAAGCTACTACAACTTCAAATCTTTGAAAAAAACTATCAGTATATCGATTAGATTTTCAAATTGGAATGAGTCTCATGTCTGTATGAGAGGATAAATATACTCTTGTACCAGACTATTCACTTACTCAGTCTGGTATTTCGACTGGAAGTAAATATATTTATAGTCACTTAATTAATGTAAACACTCACCATTTTTGAGTGGTCGATCTGTTATTGATCATCACAGGAGCTAGGCCCAATCCACGGTCGTACT
Source organism: Chaetoderma sp. LZ-2023a (assembly GCA_034401795.1). Taxonomy (NCBI): domain Eukaryota; kingdom Metazoa; phylum Mollusca; class Caudofoveata; order Chaetodermatida; family Chaetodermatidae; genus Chaetoderma; species Chaetoderma sp. LZ-2023a. Next base: position 190,872 of record JAVVLW010000075.1, on the reverse strand, counting down.
CAGTCATGTGCATAGCGCTTGGTCAGTGTAGGCGGAAGTCCTTTGCGATGTGTGCGAAGTAGTGGTCGGACGTGGCTTAGTTTAGGTTCGACAGATTGGCGACGGCTACTGGATTAAGTGTGCTGGAGATGTCTCGAAGGTAGAAATCAGTGAATGACGACTCGGCATGCCATTGTGCTACAGACATCACCTGCTCTAAAGAGACACCCTTATAAAGGGCCGATGATGCTGCTAGTGCTCGGACCTCATGGGCATTCGCACGATCAATCTGCTTTCCTGTAGCGATCTTGTGCGACATCTGAATAGCGTCAACTATCCAACGAGAAATAGTATCTTTCGAAGCACGTAAATGGGGAGCTTTGAGACATAACCACAGAGATTTCGGGTCGTCTCTCCACTCAGAAGTACGTTTCTTATACATCTTTAGACATCTGACAGGACACCAAGCACAAGAATTTGGGTCATGTCTAGTTAAACTTGGCAAATTGATCGGCTGTCCTGGATATTTAAGTGACTGATTCTTTGCCAGGAAACAAAGACGTGGAAGTAATCTTAAACCTTCACCCGTGACGACAAAACGGTCTTGTTCGGCAGAAAGCGCATGGATCTCGCTTCTCCTTCTCGCCGACGCTGCTGCAACCAAGAAAACTGATTTAATAGTTAACAGTTTAATGTCAATAGTTCTAATCGGTTCAAAGGGAGCATGCCCTAAAACCTGTAGAACAAGAGATAGATTCCATGATGGGATAGGAATTGGCTGTCTAGGTCGCAGATTGCTCATTCCTTTAATAACTTCATTCAAGGTGTCATTCTCTACTCCCCCAACGGTGAGACTAGGAATGACAGAAGCTAATGCAGACTTATATGCTGCTAGGGTAGAAGGTACAAGTTTGTCAACTTCGTATAAATGACAGATAAAATCTGCTACGTGTTGAACAGATGCAGAAAAGGGATCAATATCTCTTCTCTCACACCACTGTTCAAATTTGTTGATTCTATAATTATATGTTTTTGTGGTAGAAACTCTTCTGGCCGAAGCAACAAACTTCGCTGCTTGCTCAGAAAAGCCACCCTCAATTGCACGCTGCTTGACAACATCCATGCAGTCAATTTGAACATTTCTGGTCTGTCGTGAAGGTACAGACCCTTGTTCTGAGAGATTACATCTCTTGTGTCTGGAAGAGGGATTGGACTGCAGACCAGAAGGTCCAGCAGATCCGTAAACCATGATCGGCCTGGCCAATAAGGAGCGATCAGTAGTACTTGGCACATCCCCTCTCTTATCTTTGCCAGAACTTTCGGGATGAGAATTGTTGGAGGATACGCATACGCGTACATTCCCTTCCAACTTATCGCCAGTGCGTCTACTGCTAGAGCCAACGGGTCCGGGATCGGTGACACGTACGTGACCATCTTTGCGTTTGTCTTCATCGCAAATAGGTCGACATTCGGCTTGCCCCATTGTTTGAATAGAACCTCTGCTACCACTTGGTTGAGCTGCCATTCCGTCGGACGACAAACCGTCCTTCGACTGAGAGCATCCGCTAAGATGTTCAATCTTCCTGGAATGTGTGCTGCCCGAAGAATAATATTCCTCTCTTGGCACCACAGCAGAAGGTTCCAAACCATCATACACAACTCCGGTGATCTTGTCCCGCCTTGGCGGTTTAAATAAGACACCACTGTTGAGTTGTCTGTCCTTACCAGGACAATTTTGTCTTGAACTCGACCCTCGAACTTCTGCAGTGCTAATACCACCGCTAATAGCTCGAGTACATTGATATGTTTCTGCGCATTGGTCCGATCCCATTCCCCGGACACTGACTGATTGTCCAATACCGCTCCCCAACCTGTCAACGAGGCATCCGTGAACATGGACATTTGAGGTTGAGGAGGTTGTAGAGGAACACCTCGCAGGAGATTCTGTTCCGACAACCACCACTGAAGGTGGAATATCAATGGTTCTTTTACTGGTATTCTCAGAGATAACGGATCTGTTCTCTGTGACCAGAACGACATCAAATACATCTGAATCGGCCTGCGCCTGAGCGCCGCATATGGCACCACCTTCTCCAGAGATACTAGCAAACCGAGTATTCTGAGAAATTGACGTGCCGTCAGATAGGCTCCTAGAGAAACTGACTCCAATACTGCAATCAGGCTTCTGACTCTGCTCTCCGCCGGAAAAGCTACGCCGTCCCTGAGATTGAAAAAAATTCCCAGATAAACAAACTCCTGGGATGGAGTCAGTTCTGATTTCTCTAGATTCACAATCCATCCTAGCTTCTTTAATAAGTCTAGGACTACCTTCAGATTGCTGCGCAGAGTGACTGGATTCCCCGCCTTTAGCAGCCAGTCGTCTATGTAAGTGTGAACAGCTATGTTTCTCCTGCGAAGTAAAGAAGTCATGGCGAGAACCACCTTGGTGAAGACCCTCGGAGCCGTGGTCAGGCCGAATGGAAGAGCATTGAATTCCCAAACATTGTCTTGGAATGCAAATCGCAGGTACTTCTGAAAGGGAATTGACATTGGAATATGAAAATAAGCATCCTTCAGATCTATTGATACCGCCCACATGCCTTTCCTGAGCCCTGTCATCACAGCTGCTACCGTCTCCATCTGAAACCTGGGAGAAAGAATAAATTTGTTCAACGGTTTGAGATTGAGAATTGGTCTCCACCCCCCGGTACGCTTCGGAACTAGGAACATAATCGAATAGAAGCCCAGTGATGACTGATCGGTTACCAGGTGAATCGCCTTCTTCAGACGAAGCGATTCTATCTCTGACTGAATGGCAACTAGACGGTCTAATTCCCTTGGAATAGGAGTCCATATTGGAGTCGAGGTTAACGGAACTAACGATTGATGGATGAGCCAGTCCGGATCGTAGCCGTTTCTTATCCACTGACAGACTAAATAGTCGCGCACGACCTGTTCCCATTGGCTTAGGAATAGCTGAAGTCTGCCTCCGACGGAAGGAATCTGCACACAGTTGTCGGTCGAGATTAGCCGACAAGACGCTACATCGCATGGGTGAAGATTCTCGACTCCATTTGTTTCCAAAGCCGCCGGTATTGATTCCGCCGGAAACCCGTCAGGAACGAGCCCCACGGCCGCCCCGCGGCTTCTTGTGGTATGACGGTCCGGAACCGCCGCCGCGACTATCCTTACGGTAGCCGCCACGGCCCGAACCGCCACCCTTCCTGTCGTCCTCATACGGCCTCTTACTAGAGGGCTTGTATGTGGACGAACGGCCAGGCCCTTGTGCTCCGGATGGCCTATGGGCATCACGGGCAGAAGGACGGAAGGGCGATCTAGGACGCTGCCTCTGCTGGTCCTGTCTGTGTTGACGGTAGGACTGTTGCGGCTGAGTCCTCTTGGTCGACTTCCACGACTTGCCAACCACCTCTTGCTCCGCCACCATCGATGCAACTTTAGAAAGCGCTTGTCGTGCCGAGCCGCCGAACAAGCCTGGACCAATGAAAGGCGCAGAAGATAACGCTGCCCTCATTTCCGGTCCTGGTTCCACACAATCGAGAACCATTCTCCGCCGCTCTGCTAAAGTTCTTGTGATCACCCTGGCCAGGCAATCCTGAGACAGGCGCATGGTGTCCCGAACAACTCCGGGAGCAGCCTCTGGCACCTGTCCGCCTTCCGCCGTGCAGTCCAGCATACCCTGCAGGACGGTACACCCGTGCGACAGCGCAGCCATGGCTGCCCTAGCCGCATCCTCAATGAGCGTGAGCTCATTAAACGGGTCTTTGTTGGTCTGGGAAACCAAGGGACGTGACCGCCCCTTGGCCTTCCCAGCCAACGGCCTATTCAGCGCCTCACGTTCCGCAACGGAAAGCCGTGGAACCCTGGCGTATTGATGATAGGCCTGCTCCGGAAAACGGACCCTACTCCTTATCCCCTTCGGGGCCTTGGGCAATGCATAGTCTGGCTGAACCAGACGATATGCCGCAACTTCCAACATGTCAGAAGTCTGCGAGTCCAAGGGGAGTGTAGGCATGGCCGAAGAGCCACTGGACAGAGCGCTAGCCGCACGCTCTGACATCCGCTCCATCGCCGGATCGCGCTGAGATCCTAGATCTGATGCCAACCCGAGACGATTGGTCATCCATCCAAGGACCTGCACCCATTCAGCCTCGGCGCAGAAAGCGGAATCGTCCATTAAAGAACTTCCGTTTTCATCTTCCCTCTCTCCCTTAGATGAGAGGGCCACCGACGATCCATGCTGAGCGCTACGATAAACGTCTCTGCCAGGACAGAGCGCATCCGTAGCGCGACTACCAGCGGCACCGGTATCCAACGAACCGTCGGATACGGATTCTCCGCAGTCCATCGGCTCCAACACGGGATCCGGGACTACGACCGCCTCAATCACGGCTGGCACGGTAACTCCGATAGGAGCCGCACCCAACGCCGTCGGGATAGCCTTCGGAACCGCAAACCACGGCTCCGCCGGCATATCCGGTTGCACAAGTGACGGATGAAAAATGCCCGACGGAACGTCGACATCACCATCCGCCTGGCAAACCCGTACAAATCCCGAGGGAGACCCCTGGGACGTACTCGGCATTGCCGACATTGAAAGATCCGGCATGCCGGAATCTTCCATCAGCAGGAATTCTTCTTCCTCTACCGACAGCTCTTGAGCCGAGGACAGAGAAAGGTCAGGTGCATGGCCCTCAGCAAAACTAGCCGGACCACCTAATGGTTGCCCTGCACCAGCTTGCCTCACCGGACCCGTGGACTGTAATGAATCAAACATGGCCTTGAACTGGGCCGCCCATACGCCCAGTGCTGAATCCATCCTCTCATTCAGCCGACCTTCCAGTCCAACCAACGACGCCTGCTGACGCTTCACTGCCTTATCCTTCTCTATGCGCTCCAGCCTCGCCCGTCGATCCCTGTCAAACTCAGCCACCATTGCCGACGACCACTTGGCGCACACATCACACGGACTGCCGACCTTACACCTCGCACACGCCACACAGTGATGTCCATGATACTTGCGTTTCATGAACCTATTACACTTCTGACACAACGTGTCCGGGTTCTTCGGTTTCTGCGAACACAGAGGAGAATTAAAACGCTGCACATGACAAGTGATGACGAGCAATACGCACAATAGACTTGATAGTTAAGATTTCTTAAACACATTAACTTTCTCTTAAATTAATGATAACAAGTCTTAGGCAGGAAATATTTGAAACTTTTTTGAGTGAAAATTTTACAAAACACAACTCAGCCTTTAACTAGCGTTAAATAACCAAGAAAACCTCGCCGATCACTACAAACACCCTCGACAATGAAGCGAGAGCTAAAATCGGCGATAACAGAGTGCCTGGATACCCCAAGCCAATAACGACATATTACATGGGCGCCGCCATCTTGGCTAAGGACGCATCCATCTTAGAGGAACCGAGTCGCAAGAGAAATCAACCGAGTACCCGAATTAAAACTAAAAGTTAACGGGTACATAAGCGACTCCAACAATGGCTATCATTTTAAAACAATGTGCCAATTTAAGGAAATTTCAAACAGTCATTATGGCACGAATGTATAAATTCTAGATTGATACAACCTGCCCCTGTGATGACTTTCCGAGTTCCTCCATAATTCCAGCGATGTAAACGTCCAACACAACTGATTAACTGCTTAAATTGCAAAATTTGAGCACTCTAAAAAACACGACTTTGAAAAAGCGCAAAATAGACGAATCTGACTGTGATTGGGAATAGACTCGGTACCTGCGGCTATGGTATTCCCGGACACAGTATGGGCAGGACCAGGAGAGTGCGGAGTTTTAATTGTTTATTTTGAGCTAGACTAGATAATAGACATTATCATAATAGTACATCTGGTAAGTATTATTCGAAGTAGAAGTTGTATTCAATTACGAATCAGATTTAAAATATCTAGATCTATCTATATATATATTCTGGATGTCTGCAGTGTACACGTTGCAAGAATTGGTTATACTGATGTGAGAACTGGTGTCTATGACACGTTTATGGCTACACTGTGGTAAGCAATCACACACTCACACACTTATGGTTATAACTATGACACAAGTTAGCAAGCTGGCTGCAAATAATGCATTATAATATCTATACATTTTGGCCAGTTTGCGCAAGATATTTAATAAATACTCCATTTACAATAACATTAAATTGCACATTAAACATTTTAGAATTTGTATAACAAAAATAGAATCTGTGATGACATTGTTTTGTCGGTTTTATTCATATGGGTTGATGAATATCTTTATAGCAATATACCGACATAGATACTCTATGCACACGCTATATCAGAATAAGTTTACTTCCTCACCATGAACGCCTCGTGGTACAATCTTTTTTATTGTATTAGAACATACAAATCTGAGACATTGGTAAGTTTTCTAAAATAGTCTTCTTTTACCACAGCAGATGGCATTTCTTGCCAGCTTGCCCATTAACCTCTCTTGTGTCAACTTAACCCATAGACAACGACATCGTCGACCAAAATTCTTGAAAAATGTACACCAGTTTCCTGGCTATTGACACATTAAAAAGATAGACTATTGACATCAGAGTGGTATGGGCCAACCTTTTACTCATCAACTTGCACAAAACGACATCTACAGTTGTCTTGATGAGTGTCCATTTGTAGAACAAGAAAAACAATTTTTGAAAAAGTACCACTAGAATGACTGACTAGGTAACCAAGCCGAGCTAGCCATTCCTGTGGTAAATTAAAAAAAATTCTATTCTCTTGGTTTGCTAATGAACACCGGCTACGTAAAATTGAATTTTCTCGACCATTACCGCTTTGATGGTCAAGACAGTCTAAAATGGTCTCTGCAGTGGTGGAGAGGAATGTCCACTTGTAGGAAAAGAATTTCCTGGTCTGCAAAAATTGAAATTTTCTTGACCCTTAAAGGGTTAATTTATATAGGCTAAGTAGCATTAGGCGATACTGTTGACACGAGAGGTTAAAAGCTTGATGCTTACAAGTCCAAATGAAGATAGCTTTTCCACAATTTTAGATATCCAAATATGGAAGAGAAAAATGTATTTCTGGTGATTTTTCAGTGATATGACTGATATATATATAACTTAGCTACATGTTCCTAGTCCATCTTTGCTAAGAAGCCTGCACTGTTTGTAAGGTGCATTGTTCCCCTTTAAAACACGAACAAGATTTTCCCTTTTCGTATACCACAGAACAGTATGGTAATGAATACTCTGTCTGTATACCATTCTATAAACTCTGACCAGACCATGTCACATGACACCCTACTATTAAATCAAATAAATATGGACGGCGGCCACGTTGAGTCAGAATAAATTTGAGGCAAGCCTTAATTCTGCCCGGTCGTTCTCCGCTAGTATGGAATAATAAAATGGGATCACATCTACGGTAGGACACCATTCTTACATGTCCACTACCTTGAGCATATATACTGTTTTCGTGGAAATTCAGGTTTTGAGTCACCAGGTGAAAATTCAGGTTTTGAATCAACAGGTGGAAATTCACAGGCCTTGCAATTTGCAGTACTTGGAGCCAACATCTACAAAGCCATCAGAGGATGCCACTACACAAACCTGGTAAACGTACTGATATGAGACTGCAGGACTAGGTAGACCGAGAACCAAGAACCTGCGGGAGCTAAGGACTCTGGATGAAGATATGATACAGTGGCTAAAGAAGCACTGATTGCAGCTCCACGTTTTTTTAAAATCCTTTAATGTCAAATTTGGTCATGAAAATTTAAATATTTTCTTATTGAATGTCCATTTACAGGTCAAGAGAATACAATTTTTGAAAATTTATCACTGGAATAATCGAGCCAGTCATTCCAGTGGTAAATTTTCAAAATTTGTATTCTCCTGGCCTGTAAATGGACATTCCACAAGACCATAGCAGAGGCCGGTATGATCATTAAAGGGTTAACTACTGTAGCCTCAGAACACAATACATCATCATCAAGGACACAATCAAGGAGGGCAGAATTGGTCAAAACCACATTAATAAAATGAAAAACGAAAGCCAAATTATTCTCCAATTGCCCTGCAAGTGTATATTCAAGTGTTTAGTCTTCTCTTGGTATGCAAATGGACATTTTCTCTGAGAAAATTGAATTTTTTGGAATAAATATAGGTGTTAAAGGGTTAAAATAAGAAGCCTTGATGATCAACTGCCTTAAATTTAAACCCTCAAACAAGCATGTGCCAGCTTAATATCATTGATATTACAAAAATCAAAAGACAAAAGATAATAAAGATTAGAAGGTTCAGGTAAGCTGAATCCTGACTCAAAATGGCTGGCTGGCATCAATGTGTATTTGGTTGCCAGTTGGGGATAAAGTAATCAAGTATCTGGAGGGAGTGGATAGAAAGGTATACAAAGAAAGTATTAATTGCTAACCACTTCTGCGTGAGAGGGAAACTTTGTTCTATAATTAATGGGGAACAATGGAATGCTGCAAATAGCATGCGCTTCAAGCCAATGGTTCAGTAGACACAAACGATATAAAAGTGACTTTTTTTTAGAGATATTATACCAGAAATACATTTTTCTTCTCCACACATGGTGAGCTTTTCTAACCATGAACTATCTTGTATGTCTCTTGTGGACATAAATGGAGTATCCTGTGTGGCTTTCTTATTCATTATGTGCTGCATACACAACTGGAGTTATGAATTCGGAAGATTTCTGTTAGAACTTTATAATCTTTAAACAGGACTTGGTGCTGAAATAGATCAAAATGAGCAATTATAAAAGTTATGAAAATGTTCATGAATAACTAATGGGATACATGTCCAAAACAGTGTTAAGATTTATTTACATTTAACCATATGAATGCTGAATTAGTACTCTATATTATTAAGTTCCTTGACAGTCCACCAATCCTGGTTCATGTTCCCAAACACAATAATTAAGAATTCGAATGTGAACTGTGTGCGTGTGTGTGTATCCATGTCTGTGCATGCACGTTTGCATGTATGGGCTGTTAAGGGTATAACTCTGCCATGGCCAATATTGACAGATTTTTATGAATTTTAAACTACACAAATAGGGTAACTTTGTTACTAATGTACAGATTTTACTGACTATTCTCCTACTAGGCCATAATAGATGGAACAGCGCAGTTTTGTCAAATTTTAAAACAATTTTGTATTTTCAATATTTTCTTTACGGATCAGAACCAAAGTGGAATCATAGTATACGGTCACCCATCTTTTGTGTTAAGATCTGAGCCAAATTCGACCAGAAGTTTCCGACATATTGCATAGATTCAGAATGGGATCCTATCTGGATCTTGGGTTTTTAATCCAAATTACATCCAAAAGTGATCCTTTTAACAGTGACAGTCGGTGCTATCTAAACGAAATCACGGATTACTTTTTTCATGAGAGAGTTGATACTTACCACCCTGATACATCATGATATTTCCTAAATATCGACCTAGCTTCAATAATACTCAGAATTAAAAAGAAACCGCCCCCACTGGGCAGGTTACACAACTGACAGTCCAGCGGAACTCGCACATGCGCGGGGCTGACTCATTCTATTCCAAAATATTGGCTGACCTAATTGCAACATAAAACGCCGATAGACCGAGCCTCTGTGGGGCGGAGAGGCCGAGATCATATCAGGGTGGTAAGTATCAACTCTCTCGTGAAAAAAGAAATCCGTGATTTCGTTTATTTCACATCAAGAGTATACTTACCACCCTGATACTTCATGATATAGCCAGAATTCGTAAGAGATTTCGGCGGGAGGGAGGCGAAGGTCAGAAGACCGGCTCATCCCTGGAAGAGCAAGCTTTTGCTTTTAGAGCACAACAAACATCTGAAATTGCGTATGTAAACACAATCAGGAAATGATTTGGACATCGGATAACACGACCGATGTCGAGAGTAATGACTGTTTCACATCCGCTCCCCCTCCTCTTTTAGAGGGAGCGATGACCTCAATGTCCTATACGCTCTCTATGTACTCGTGCTAAAGTACTATAAGACATCGGACGAAAGCTTCATTTCGTATACTCTCAGATGGAACCACAAAGAACACAAAACCATCACCATTTTAGTAATATAAAAAGCGTGACAAAAAATAACCATCACCAAATATAGGACTAACCTATTTTGACGAGATTCCCCTTTGATCACCGCTGGCGATGATAGGTACAGTACAGAAAAGCGGGGATTCCCTCCACTAAATTGCACTGAGTGTGAGTCAACGGCCTTATGGACAATATTTACAAATTTATATACAGATTTAATGTTTATGAAAAATCGATAAGGCAAGTGGATTTGACGCGTCACGTAGGTAATGATTTGTAAAACTAGACTCACAGTGCCATTGTGCTACTGACATGTCATCCACCGGCACTCCGTTAAACAGAGCCGTGGATGTCACTACGCCACAGACACTGTGAGCCTTGGCCATGTCAACTTATTTACCCGTGGCGGCTTTGTGGCAATGCTGGATGCATTCCACAATCCACCTAGAAATGGTATCTTTAGAAGCTCTCCCATGGGGTTCAAGGTAAGATAGCCATAAAGCACTAGGGTCCGTCCGCCATTCCTGTGTACGTTGTTTATAACACGTTAATGCACGGACTGGACACCAAGCCTTTGAATTAGGATCAAACCTAGACAAAGCGGGTAAAACTATAGGCTGACCAGGATATTTTAAAGACTGGTTCTTCACCATAAAGTTAACTCTAGGTAGAAGCCCAAGGCCTTCCCCTGTCACCACAAAATGGTCTGGCTCTGCTTACAAAGCATGTATTTCACTTCTTCGTCTGGCTGAAGCTGCAGCAATCAGAAAAACTGTTTTAAGCGTCAACATTTTCATGGAAATGGAGCTTAGTGGTTCAAAGGGTTTATCTGCTAATACTTGAAGTACTAACGATAAACTCCAAGACGGAATCACTGGAGGATTCCTTGGTCTTAGATTACCCATGCCTTTGATTAAAGTATTTAGATTACATACTTCATCACTTCCCCTAATAGCCAAGCAAGGGATAACTGACATTAAAGCTGACTTGTAGCCAGCAATAGAGTTAGGCTTGAGGCTATAGGCATCAAAAAGGTGACAGAGGAAATCGGCTACTACCTGAATAGATGCTTCCATTGGATTAATACATCTTTTTGAGCACCATTCAGCAAATCTGTTGATTTTATAATTATATGCTCTGGAGGTTGACCCCCTCCTGGCTTTTGCCATAAACATGGCTGCTTGCTCAGAAAAACCCTCCTTAACGGCTGATTCCTTGACAACATCCACGCAGTCAATTGGAACATTGACGGGTTGTTGTGCAAGGCCTTGCCCTGGAAGATTATGTTGTCCATCAGAGGCAGAGGAACATGATTGCAGACCAGAAGGTCCAACAGATCCGTATACCATGATCGGCGTGGCCAATTTGTGGAGATCAGAAGCACTTGGCATTCCTGCTGCCCAATTTTCTGGAGAACTTTTGGAATCAGGATTGCTGGCGGGAATGCATATGCATACATTCCCTCCCAACTGATAGCTAATGCATCTATTGCGATAGCGCTCGGATCTGGAATCGGAGACATACGTTGTCATCTTCGCATTCTTGTTCATTGAGAATAAATCTATGTTGGGCTTGCCCCAGTGGTTGAGCAGGCGATCCGGCACACATTGATTTAGTTGCCATTCCGTGGGAAGAATGCTCATTCTTCGGCTCAATAGGTCTGCTAATAGATTTAGCCGTCCCGGAATATGAACTGCTTTCAGGGACATCCCATGATCTAGGCACCAACAAAGCAGTTCCACGTCATTATACAGACTGGGTGACTTCGTTCCGCCCTGGCGGTTTATGTAAGTCACTACTGTTGTATTGTCTGATCGAACCAGAACACTCTTGCCCTTGACCGTCTCTAGGAAGTGTTCCAAGGCTAAGACTACTGCTCGCATATCCAGCAGATTGATATGTTCTCTTGACTGATCCAGATTCCAAAGCCCTGATACTTTGTTTTCTTCCAGGTAAGCTCCCCATCCCTCCATTGATGCATCTGTGTACATCGTTAACTGAGGGTGGGGAGGTGACAACGTCACCCCCGCCAGGAGATTTTCTCTCTTCATCTACCATTGAAGGTGGTGAATAAGAGGTTCCAACACTGACACTTTTGAGTCCAGGAAACCTGTACTCTGGGTCCACTGTGTCATGAGAAAAAATTGGATCGGCCGCCGGCGTAAGGCTGCCTGAGGAATGACTGGTTCCAAAGAAACCATCAACCCCAACATTCTCAAGTAGACCCGTGCCAGGACATAATGACTGTTGCACACTGACTGTATGACTGAGATGAGTGTTTCTACTCTCTCTTGAGATGGATAAACATATCTTATCTCTAGATCGAAGAACATGCCCAGGTAAACAAACTTCTGGGATGGAGTCAGCTCTGACTTTTGAAAGTTGATTATCCAGCCTAGATCTGTAAGAGTTTTCAAAACTATCTCCAGATTTGCTGATAGACTTTCTTGAGTGTATGCCTTTAACAGCCAGTCGTCTATGTACGTGTGGATTGCTATGTGTCTCCTGCGGAGGTATGACGTCACAGCTTGGACCACTCGAGTGAAGACCCGACAAGCCGTCGACATACCAAATGGGAGAACCCTGAATTCCCATTGGCGGCCCTGAAATGCAAATCTCAGGAACCGACGAAAGCTCTTCGCAATGGGAATGTGAAAATAGGCATCTTGTAGATCTTTCGATGCTGTCCACATTCCCTTCCTCAATTCTGCTAACACCGTTCTCACAGTTTCCATTTTGAAACTTGGTGTGAGGATAAACCTGTTGAGAGGTTTGAGGTTGAGAATTGGTCTCCACCCTCCAGTGCTTTTTGTCACTAGGAACACGGTTGAATAATAACCCGGACATTTTTGTGCCGGTTGAATAGTGTGTTTTAGTATGAGGGATTGAATTTCTTCCTCTATACACAACCGTTGATCTGGATCTCTTGGATTTTGATTCCAGATCGGAACCAGACAGGCGCGATGGCTGATTTGAAATCCAGTCGGGATGGTAACCGATTGAAAGCCATCGCAAGACTGAGCGGTCCTGAGTAATCCGCTCCCACTCTTGCACGTGGAAGGCCAGACGGCCTCCCACGGGTGCACCTAAGGACTGAGGTGAACCCGAAAAGTGCAAGAGAAGCCCTGTCTCTGGTGGCTGTCCTAGCAGCACTGGTGTGGTCTTCCTGAGAGGTGACCTATCAGGTTCGGCTCCCACGACCAGAACCCTGCGCTCATCTACCAGCACCACGCGCACCTCAGTACGCAGGCTGTCTGGCGGGTTGCGCTGGAGGAGCCTGCGCTCCCCCCTAGCTGGCTTATGCAGTCGTTGCCGTGGCCGACGCTGCGTAGGTGGTTGGCCTCTGACAAGGCCACCACCACCTCTAGCCTGCTGAGGGTGGAAGGCAAGGGGCGCTGATCGAACACGCTCCCTGCGGAGCACTTCAAACTGCTCTCGCAGCACCCTCTGGTTGTTCACCAGGTTTACGGTTTGTTGGAGGTGCAGACATCCTTCACCTCCAAACAACCCTTGACCTGCCATCGGCATCCGAAGAAGCCGATTGTACAGGTCCTGCGAGGGGCACGAATTGTCAAGGGCAAATGTGCGCCTCGCCCGTAAACTCCTGGTTACGGATCTCGTCATGCAGGCCAGAGCCAGGTTAATACCGTCCTGGATGGCTCTCTGGACTGAAAGAGAAGTTTGGCGGGCCACGGATGCTGCTACTACCCCCTGTAGCAGCTGGGGAACATGCGAGAGAGCCGAAATGGCTCCTCTCGTACTTTCCTCCGTGTCCCGCAGCGCGGAATTAGCGTTGCGCAGAGCGCTAGCGCACAATGGTCCCGTGTCAGACTGGGACCCAGGCCGCATGTCTTCGCACAAAGCCGCACGGTCATCCGTGCAAGGCTTTGGAACGATGCCATAACACTGATATAGATCAGAACTAATATGGCAGCGCCGTGCCAACTCGTGAGGGCCCTTCGCAAGGCGTCCTTTCGGCAGAATGGACGTCTCTGCCGCAACGAACATATCAACGATATGCGGAGTGCCAACTCGTGAGGGCCCTTCGCAAGGCGTCCTTTCGGCAGAATGGACGTCTCTGCCGCAGCGAACATATCAACGATATGCTCCGCATACGGCAGAGATGGCATAGTGCTCGTCACCGGCTTCCCTCCCAACCACGGGCGCTGGTCCCGCTAGGAAGCCGGTGGATCCACCTGGAGTTCTGGCTTGATGTTCACCAGCAAGCATCCAGCCAGTCTTCCTCGGTGGCCACCTGTGAATGTTCGACGAGCCTAGGGCATTCGTCGTCCTCAACCACATTCACTGGTGGAGTAATGGCCGGAGCTGAAGATACTCCTGGAAAGCCATACGGACCCGCAAGGGAGGGCATGGCTTGCGCCGTGGCTATTCCAGGAGACGGATCTACGGCGTCATGGGAGGCTAAAAACATGACGTCACAGTCCGGGCCTTCCTCACAGTAACTCTCGGCAAGCCGAGGGATACGGTATGGACGGCCATTGGCTCCTAGCCGTTGAGCCGTGAAACCCACTCCCGAATAAGTAGTTCCATGGAAAAGGTCACCCATGGGCCCCCGTAGGGGCCCATGGGAACCCATTTCCATGGCCATCGATTCATCGGTAGGCCATAACAGTGTCCTCTTCTTCCTACCCAGAAAGATTAGACGCCAAACTTGAAAAGGGATCAAGCTCGGCCTGGGCAGGAGGGATATCGTGTGAGGCGCTGATACCCTTAGCCTTAGACTGCTCTAAAGCACTCGATAAGCGAGTGCCCGAGGCCATGGCTTTCGCTCCCGGGTCCATGGGCGAGGCAAGCCTCAGCGCCGGACCAACGGGAGCCGTCGCTGGGTCTATAACGAAAACTGGCTTGCTAAGAGAACCAGACCCAGAGACGGGAACACTCTGTCCCGGAGCAAATGAAGAGGACAATGATGAACTTGACCCGGGAAGCAAGCTGCGAAGCAACTCCGGGACAAGATCCGTGATCGTCTTCTTCATTTCTCCCATCATCTCAAGACGGAAGGCCTCCATGTCTGGCATGGACGCCTTCCTCTTCTTACCACACTCCTTTTCCAGACGCCTCTTTTCGTCTGCCACCCGGTCCTTTACCTGCCGATTTAGAAAATCAGTTAAAACCTCCACCAGCCATGTCTCACACACATGGCAATTTAGAAGAGGCCCATACGTACTGCACCTAGTGCAGTCATGAGGGAAAAAACGGGCCTTCACAAAACGGTGGCAGGAAGGGCATTTGTTCTCAATAACCCTCTGAAAAGACACAAACGGAAACAATAAGTTTTTAGTTATGACGAACCAAAAAACCAATTGCAGAAGGCTAATAAGATCCTTAAGGAAAACTTTTGACCATCAAATGAAAGATAAGCCAGGCCCATAGAAAAAACTATAGGCCTGACAAAAAGTAAACAAATCCTAAAACCGTGTTATACTTCTATAAGAAGACAAGGGTCACTCTATTAGACATAAGAATTTGAACTTGAATACTTGAGAGGCGAACTTCTTTAGACTTCACAGCTCTAAACACAGACTCATTAGAAATTGAACTTTATAAACACAATGAACCTATGCAAACCATCAAGAGAGATAAATCACTCAAAACTCAGTCAAAAAACTTCTAAAATATTTAGAAATAAAATGACCGAAATTTTTCTCTCTCCTAAATAACCTCATAAGATGACTTCTGAGGACGAGTGAAGTCTGATAAACAACACAGGAATACCTGATCCTGAGTCCAAAACCCCTGTGGTGGGGGGAGAATGCGGAGAAATTACTTCTTCTGGTAATATCTCCCTCAGCAAACTCATAATAAAAAAGAAGGACGCAGAAACCAAGTATAAGTTTTGTTTAAATAAAAGGATACCCTTCAAATATCAGCTCATGTGTCTGAAACATAAAGCACAACATGCGTTAGCTAATATATAGGCCTCCCCCATAAAAGAGCTAGCCTAATAAAGACGTAGCCACGAGATAGCGCGAATCCCGGAAATACCATCTGAGTCAACACGCAAATTTTTTATCAATAAATTTACTAAAGTACACCTGATGGCTAGGACCGGGAGCATCCTCCGGTGACTTGGCAGCGTCAGACATACTAATATAACAGTCAAACAAGTTGCAAAACAACTCAAAGCTTAAAAAAGACAGAAAGCAAAAGCAAGGCTAAAAAGCGTGTTGCAATGGCAGGTCAATATTTTAAGAAGAGAATGAGTCAGCCCTGCGCATGTGCGAGTTTGGGCTGCGCATCCGCTGTACTATCAGTTGTGTAACCTACCCAGTGGGGGGGGGGGGGGCGGTTTCTTTTTAATTATGAGCATTATTGAAGCTAGGTCGATATTTAGGAAATATCATGAAGTATCAGGGTGGTAAGTATACTCTTGATGTGAAATAAAAATTTGAGCCAAATCAGATCATTAATTTAGATACAGCTGTGGATGGACACACAACGAATTAACACACAGTGAAACTGTAATTTAAGGTCTGTAATCTCTGATTGCTTTTGTCACTCTCAGGTTGTACTGTTATTATCCTCACGCTTTTCGAAGAAATGGTGGGGATTATGTGATGCGACCCGTGTGTATGTGAGCCGGCTGTCTGTGCACTTATCGATTGTAACGCATCTCCATCTAGACCGTTAGAGATAGAAACTTGAAATCTTGGGGTATGATTATACCTATGGGCAAGGATGTGCATGACACTTTTGGAATTTTATTCTGACCCCCGTGGCTGGGCCCAGGGGGTCAAAAGGTCAAAATTGGCCAGCAATTATCAATTGTAATGCAACTCCCCCTAGACCATTTCGGATAGAAACTTGAAACTTTGACGATGATTACACATATGGACAGGGAAGTGCGTGATGCTTTTGGAATTTTGGCATGACCCCCTTGGGCCAGGGCGCTGGGGATGGGGAATGTGGGGCCTAAAATTAAATTTTTCCAGAGGTTGTCATGTCGCATATCATTTTCACGCAAATGATTAGTAGTCTACATTACTAGCAATTATTTTGATCTTGAGTCAAACTGCGGGTATGGGGGGGGGGGTCAAAAGGTCAAAAGTGGGCACCAATCAATTGTAATACAACTCCTCCTAGACCATTTCAGATAGAAACTTGAAACCTTGGGGATGATTGCACATATGGCCAGCGATGTGCATGACACTTTTGGAATTTTGGTATGACACCAGGGGTACGGCTCAGGGGGTGGGGACTGTGGATAAAAAATTAACTTATCCAAAGGTGGTCATGTCGCATATCATTTTCAAGCCAATGATGAGTAGACTACAGTACAAGGAATTATTTTGATCTAGGGTCAAACTGAGTCTAGGAGCGGGGTCAAAAGGTTAAAATTGGACACCAATTCATTGTAACGCAACTCTTCGCACACCATTTCAGATAGAAATTTTAAACTTTGGGGATAATTACACCTATGGACAATGATGTGTATGACACATTGGAATTTTGATATCACCTCCAGGGGCAGGGGTGGGGGAAATGGTGGGCAAAAAATAAATTTTGTCAAATGTGGTCATGTCACATAGCATTTTGAAGCTTGTAGTTAGTAGACTACAGGACGACAAATTATTTTGTTCTTGAGTCAATCTGATGGCAGTGGACAGGGGTCAAATGGGCAAATTGGATATCAGCCAATTGTAGTGGAACTACGCACACACCATCTCAGATAGAAACTTTAAACTTCAAATGAGGATCATTGCATTTCATTTTGAAACCCATTACCACTTGAACATTTCAAGTAATTTATTGTGTTTTGGGTCAAAGTGAGGGTAAAGCTCAAAGCGGTGAATGCATGGGGATTTGCGATGGCATGCCCTCGACTGCGCATTCTAGTTACTCATCTCATTAAGATTTTATTTCCACTGTTTGCCGTAGCATGGTAATACGTGGTTTGAAAATCGTGGTGCTGAAAGATGTTGCTATCATAGACAGCAACAGCTTTCCGAAAGAATTTTTTTTCTCAAAATCGATACCATTCTTCACAACCCTTTCACAGTTTTACTTTTGGGTCCATCAGTAAAGGCTGAAGAAAATGGATAAAACCCATTTGTTTGTTTGACACATTTTAGGCTATACTACTCCTGTTTTACTGCATGCACCTTTTGTTCTGCTTGAAGATTCTATTATCTGCATAAGACATCTGCCAAACTCTTCAATAACCATGCGCTCCTGAATGACTGGACCCAATCGAAGCCGCTCTGCTTCTTCAGCTTGAGCCAATAAACATGCACATGTCGCTTCTGCAACTTGTGATGTAACAAATGTATATGGCAACCTAAAGAAAATAAGAGTTTCAGGGTAAAAAGAAAAGCACTAGGTATGTGTAACAGGTGTCTTTCAATAATTGAAAATACATGTCTGTAAGGCATACTACATGCAATAGAGGACTCTAATCTGTCAGTCAAGTATATGATGTCATAATCAAATACGTCACACATAGGCTGACGTCACAATTAAAATGCATCATGAATGGCATATCTAGGTTTGTCAGGAATTCTTAATAGTATGTAATGTGTACAAATTGTATGTCTTTACTACTATATAATCATTCTGTTGAATATTTTGAAACTAATTTGAAGGACCACTGTTGCTGCCATAGCAGCAACAGCACTCAATTAAATTAGTTTCAAAGTATTCAACAGCTTATCTGTATTGTTTTCTGGAAATTGAGATTCAGGGGGTTCAGGGTTTGATCGATCCCAACACGTGCAAAGCATGGGTGGAGCCAAGCTATGGATGGGCGGGGCATAGCTAAAAGTGAATTCATCCACTGCAGCATAGCTATAAAACTTTTTAGACTTTGCACTGCCTAGCTAAACATGTTGGACGTGCTTTCCAAAATTAACTTTGAATAGCTGGTTTTACATCCATGGACACATCTAGAAAGACATCCTGTCCAGACCGAGATTAAATTATCTTAGACATTTTTCCCCAAGATAGTCGACTGGCCTGAAAAAAATAACAGATTTCATCTGCACCTTATTGGACATGCTCAATGTAGTCAACAGCTGTTATACTCTATTGTATCATTACATCGGAACTGATTTTCCATCTGCCAGCCTGATTTTACTGAATGGTGAATCATATTATCTTCACATTTTTTAAACAAATCGAGGGGATATTGTAATCGCCACCGTCTATCCTTCAGTCTGGATATCACCTTCGAACCATTTGTTGGAATTCCATCAAATTTGTTATGCGACCTATCCATAAAATTGGGGATAAGATGTTTACATTAGGCTCTACCACCAAGGGTGGGATTTGGGCATGGTGGAGGTGGGAAGAAAGCCTAAGTTGACGGAATTCAACCCAATTTGGTATGCTAGTTATCCATACGATTGCGGATTGTGAGATGTTTACATTAGTGCTGCACCTTTTTATCAGACACCTCAACAGATACACCAAAACATAAACGCAAGAGCATAGTGTCCCTCCATGTTGCTTCTCCAAGATACCATTAATGCATAATGAAAGGTGAAAGAGTAATGATAGACAATTGTATTAAGGCCAGTACTTGAGCTGAAATTCCAATCTTTGGGATTATCAAGATTGGTTTGTGATGGTTAATACATAGTCACGGCAAAAGTATGTACTGTAAGGTCTTTCTAGTCGCTAAAGGAATTCAGGAATGTGATTTTAAAGTGTAGTTTGTGGACTTTTAATTTACTGAATCTCGATTTTTTTTGTCAAAATGTATCCATCACTTTTTCAGAATATTACGAACTTTCATCAAATAAATTGAATAATTGACTAAACAAGTCAATTCTATTAAAACTTAAAATATATATCGAGAAATCTTGCATCTCCAAATGGTGACACAGAAATGACATTTGAAAAACAGTTACCATTTTGCACAAAATATTTTCATGAGTTGCTTTCGAATAATTGTCCAACTGAGATTTTGCATGTTTGGAGAGATCCTGAGTTGTCTCTTTCGTATATTTAAACAGTTGTCTCTGCTTCCTTTTTACTATTGATAGATATGACCAAGATTTTTTCTAGAGTTAATTTGTTCTGTTTAAATGTTATCACACAGGAGGATGTGGTGTGAAAAAGGTAAGACAAGTCGTCCAATGAATAAGAATTTCACATTAGATCACTGAAAGATGATTGCCTGTGTTGTCTGTGGGTTTATTTTCTTCTATGACTTGCCTCGTTATCTACCCCACAAGCAGACACACCATCTTTGAATGGCTTGGACATATTCTTTGTTTTCACATGAATCAACTCGACTCTTAATACAAGAAAGAGAATAGCATGATAATTTGTTCATTGGCTCGCTCTGATGATGCCATCTTGAATGACAGAAAATAGTAGCAAGAAGAATGTTCATGCCTCTGTTATTGTTGAGTGCGGTGTGAGCTGCTATTCAAAACATCTTTATGAGCATAAAATAAACTGCCTTTATGCAGATATACACTCTTATCAATCTTCTTGCATTCCAAGCCAGCTACTGTAAAACTATAAAGATCCTCTACATTTGGTATCATTGACTGGTCATGTCACCACATTTTATGGGACCAATTCATAACTTACCTTTCCCAACAAGCAATGAATGACTGATTAACTTACTTTTCACCGGAAGAAATAACGGCTGACTGTCTGGAAGGTAGGTCAGGTATTTGTGATGAGAATTTTGCTTTGGCAGCAGTTTGTTGATGTACCCGCAAATCTGCCGCATCGGCTAGATGCATTAATGTCTTTCTTTCTGAGCTCTCCTCATAGTTTTTACAGCCTACACACTTACATGCATTAGAGCACATGATTTTTGCCTAGTAATGGAAAGTAGATAATATTACGATATAATATAATCAAATGTGCTAAAGAAATTTGTACTTGCACATTGTTGGTACATTATGGTGGCAGATTAGGTCAGGTAGTTAATTCCAGAGTATCCATCTATCAATGAATGACGTTATAATCAGCTAAGTGGCATCTGGGCATCTACGATGACATCATAATCATTACATCATAAATGATTCTATTTAGCCCGTCTAACTCTTAATAGTCCGACACATATGAATTGTATGTCTCTACTATTTAATAAACATGCAGCAACAGCACCAAGTCGAATTAGTTTCAAAATATTCAACAGCTAACCTGCATAGCTTTCTGGAAATTGATAGTCAGGGAGTTCAGAGATCGATTGATACCAACACGAGCATGGTGTGGCTAGAGCTTAGATAGAGATGGGCGGGGCATGGCTAAAACTGGAAAGGTCTACTAGAGTACAACTCAGAAATAATGTAACATGTTTCCAAAACAAAACTAGAATGTGCAATTGATGGCAAATCTCCATGCTTTCGACAACTTTGACCTCTCCCAACCCCCTCCCTTGGGGGTGGAACATGATGTAAACATTGCCTCACAATCTGCAATAATATGGGCAACTAACATACTAAATTTGGTTGGACTCCACCAACTTTGACATTATGCCTACATTGTAGATATGCGCGATATAACGATCTCACATCATAAATTGGTTCAGTATGGTGACAGTTTGCAAAGCGCCGTAATCATGCTCAACAGAAAAACTGAGTTTAATTAAATTTTTGGTTTAGATTAGCAGAAGGTTTGAACAATTAGTCATAGATATAGGTAATCATGTGTTTTTAATGGAATTGTGATAATTGAATTATTCTCACAGCACGAGACTGATCCATTAGCCTACACCCTGAACAAGCGTCAATCATGCGCACAAGAATTAAAGAATGAAAACGTAATACCAAATATATTATGTTAACACTGAACAAGATAGACCAATAGAAAGTCTTTCATTTACAATTTTATAAATACCGCGTATGATTATATCTTTCGAAACTAATTTGACATTTTTAAATTATAAATATTGCTGCTAAGTCGGCCGTTGCTGTGATCTTAAGAACTGGCAATTTGCAGACCTAGTCTATTTTTTAAAATGTACCATTGAAATTACTGCCTAGATAACGAAACCAGACATTCGAGTGGTAAATTTTCAAAAATAATCTTCCTTAGTCTGCAAATTTACATTTTCCATGAGAGAATTATAACTTTATTGACCAAATTTGTCCATTAAAGGGTTAAAACACAGACCCATTTGAACAAACAAAAGTCAACATTTCCGTTATTTTCTACTACCACTAAATTGCTTATGATGTACTTTCCATTATTTTGAAACTAATGTGACTGCAAGATGCTGCTGTCGTTTGTAGCACCAAATCCCTGTCAAATTAGTTTCGAAAGATATAATCATACGCGATATTTATAAAATTGTAAATGAAAGACTTTCTATTGGTCTATCTTATTCAGTGTTAACATAATATATTTGGTATTACATTTTCATTCTTTAATTCTTGTGCGCATGATTGACGCTTGTTCAGGGTGTAGGCTAATGGATGAGTCTCATGCTGTGAGAATAATTCAATTATCACAATTCCATAAAAACACATGATTACCTATATCTATGACTAATTGTTCAAACCTTCTGCTAATCTAAACAGGTGGTCCACATCACGAGTTCCGAGGCATTTTTAAACTGTCGCAATTCCAATACCAAATAAACATGTTTATTGGTGCTATAATTCTGAGTGAGTGAATTATCACAACAAAGATAAGTCACCCACCTCATGTTTAGATAAGTCTTTACAGCTAAGATCATAAGTTAATGACCAGCTTAACCAGTGATGTCAGTTCGCATTATTTACCAGTAATAGGCTTAATTAATTAATGCTCTAACTACGTCCTCCCACAACCCTTGCGACTTTGATTTTGTAGAAATTACACATTTGTGAGTCTAATAATTTTTTCGGACAATATTCAGGTTATCAACTCCGATGAATGTATGAACAGAAGCCCAGATATGATAAACTGACAAGATTCTTGTAAAGATGAGCGATAATAAATATATGCACATGTGCGCATGATTCTGATTACCTCATAGCACTCGCAGTAGTTTTTAAGGCAACCAGATCGCTTACAGTTACAGCCTTTATTATGCATTCGATCACGCTCACCATCTCGTCCTTTACCTGAAATAAAAGGCAATATGTGCTCAGACTCAAGACAAACTCATTACAAATTACACATTTAGTTTTTTCTTCTAGTCTACAAAGGATATGTGCACTATATATATTTAAGGGCAGTTTAGCCCTAGCTTAGTAGAACTAATTAGAGATAGCAAATCAAGACCATGTTGTTGACTATGTCCCAACAATGAGATAGCTGAATGATTGTAAAGTCAGAGTGATAGCCTACATGGTGCTGGGGTAATGAATCCTAACCAGAAATGTGGTTGCAATGCAACTATGAAGCTTCACTTTTACGATGTTGCAATGAAAGCTAAATCAGGTTTATTAATCGCACTTATCAGCGACCATGAGCTTTCACCACTTGACCCCAGTTATTTTATCATTCCGTCTCAATACAAGGAAAACTGTGTCCAAGTTTGGGTCCAGTATGATTAACCAACTGTGAGTATATATATATACCACTAAGTTGAGATAAGCACCAGATAACAATGTTGATAAAAATGCTTTCATTAAGGTCAGTGACCTCAAAGTTTACAACACCCCCCCCCCCCCCCCCCCCCCCCCCCCCCCCAACCAGTCATCATGTCATACACGCCCATTATAGGGACGCATGTGTCCAACTCTACGTGGAGTATGATTAGCCAAACCTAAGATATAAACAACTAAGTTTAGCTAAACACAAAATATTAATTTAGAAAGAAACATAGTATTTACAAATAATACTATGACCGTGGTCTTTTAACCCAAGGTCATTTTGCCGTGGCCTCCCATCATAGGGAGGTAGATATAAGTTTGGCTGCAGCATGATTAACCCATTATGAGATATCAACTGTGAAGTTGAGCCAAACACAAATTGTCTATCGCCGCCACCGCTGGCGGATGACGCGGAGGGTTTCGCAATAGCTTATTTTACTTCGTAAAGCCGAGCTAAACGTGACCAATGAAAAACTTTATTATTGACGAAATACTTGAATGACAAGAGTCCTTAGCACAATAAATGTTAAAACTCACTGATAACCAAAGCAAATATCACCTTACCACAGCCACTTACATGGTCTGTCAGTCAACTACATACCCAGTGACACCCATGGTCCTCTGTAAATGAGGTCCACTTGTAAACCAAATGTCATGGGCTCAAATCCTGCATCTAATTTTACTACCAAAAGCGTGGAACTGATGATGGAGTCGATGAGGCTCATGATGTGTAAATAATTCAGTGATAGACTACAAAATTTGCTATGCCAGATTAGCCCGCCAGATGACTGGTGATATTTACATCAATACATGTAAATATATATATATATATATATATATCAAATGGCACAAAGATTGATAGATACCTATTTTTGGATGGAATGCCAGAGGGTTACGATCGAGACATGCCTTAATGGCCCGAGAACGCTCTTCCTCATGCTCCAGGTTGTTAGCACAGTTTGTACAATTACAATTATGACAGAATTCACCATTGGCAAAACAGTCGCAGTATCTGTTAATGAAATACAGCATAGTATTGTAGTATATATATGGAAATCGTTGTGTGTGCGTGCGTTTGAGTGTGTGTGCATGTGGAAATACAGCATCGGCTGGCCCCTCATGCCTGTCTGTATATAGGTGGTCTTCACATAGAGGTGTACTTTAGTGCATGGTTAACTGTAAATTAATACCAAGTAAAAAGGTTCATTTAAAAAAAGGTATATTAGATTTATCAGGGAGATAATTCTGGCCAAAACCAAGCCAACAGTTACCAATAGGTACTTATACATGCACAACTGGTTTGATGCGATATGAAAAGGTCTAAATTTATATATTTACATAAAGCAAAGGAAATCGCAAACATGGACAAATTGTCTTGAAACAGTTCTGAGTAGTGCCTTATAGGTAACCTGTATGTAAAGGTATAAGATTATATCCATCTCCATTCACGTGTCTAGAACAAACTTGGCGTGCACACATGAATGAGTGGAAGCTGTCTTATGCTTCCATCCATCAATATATAGAGATAACAACTTACAATTTAAGACACTGTGACTTTGTGCAGTTGCATGGCTTACGAGGACGGGTACCCGATGCTTCTAGTGTTCCTCTGTAAAGAAATATAACAAGAATGACAATCAGAGATTGCTTAAATCTTTTCCCTCATTACCATCAGGCAATGGATCAATGTAGCAGGAAGATTGTCTAGCAGTGCAGTGTCAAAACATATTGTGTTCATGCTTATTTATGTATGCAAGTATGTATTGCGCTGTCAGCCATAAAAGGGTATACCATTAGAACTAAAAGCAATGGCAATAACAACCTTTCTTTGACTGATGCTAGGACAGAAAAATTTAAAAGTAATCACAATTTCCTTTATTGAGTCACTGTGACCGCCAGTAGCTTCTTTAACTTGAGTTATCATCCGGCCACACAAACCAATTTCATTAATTTGATCACAGTGACCATGACCATTCGAAGCCAACTTAATATGGTTCATCCGGACCAAAGCGCAAGTTTGGTGACTTGATTTTGGGTGACCGTGACTGTGACTGACTTCTGGATAGCAAAATTAATAGGGTTCTTTGGACCACCAAGGACATCACACGGACAGAAAAAGAAAATGCTATATATTCCCATATATCTATATGGGCCATAAATATCAATGACTGCTAGGATCTCCAAAAATTAGGCGATCTAAGATTACCAGCAGTACACTAAGTTAATTTTAAACACACATGGGTTAATTCTTGCACTGGGTGCTTCTTGAGTTTCACATCAATTAGCTAAACATACCGTCGCTATATTATAGTTAGTCTGTGTCAAACCTTTTACTATGTTTGACAAAACAGCAGTGGTACAAACACACGTGTTAAAAGCTTTTCTCAAATGGTACAAAATTCATTACAGCAATACTCTCAAATAGATAAGAAGGTTCTAAATAACTAAACTGAATGCCAGGTAACACTTGTGACTATATCAACACACAAATCTTTATGCTTATTACTATGACCGGTTTATAAAAGCCTGCCTATAAACCGAGAAATAGACGAGCACGAAAGACCTAACATTTGCAGCCACATAAGAAAAATATTAAACCTGTAGAACTAGGATCACCTTTTATGAGTATTATTCAATGATTATTCCACTAAACTCAATCATAGCTAATACTTTTAAATCAACTTTGAAATCTGTTCAGACAATTTTGCCGCCATATTTAGACTAATTAAAGATTGAATATATGAAATATTAATAACAGTGGCCTGTGTAAGGCAATCAGAAGTGAGTTGGAGGCAGAAGGATGAGTGCACATATTCTTGCGGAACTAAAACTCTCAGAACAATGACATCAGTAGAGGTAATTCTATATAGAAATGAATGGCAAAAGTTTTGATTATATAGCTAATGGATCATTGGTTAACATTTCATGCTGCAATATTTGACATGGTTTAAACCATAAGCTAAGGGAGGGGGTAATGGAAGGTATATCCAGTTCATTTTCACAGCTGAATGGATATTGCCAATAAGCACATATTTGCCAAATTTGGTGTATATAGATCAACAAATAGCAAACCATAACAATTTTTAACAGATGATAGACGGACCAGGCGAACTAAGTATCAATGTGACTACGTGGGACACAAAGAGCGAGTATTTTCCCCCTGATTAATTAGGTCATCTAAGATGGCCAGCGGTTCAATGAGGTACTTTTGAACAAACTTTGTTTAGATGTTTCTTGAGTTTCACATCAATTAGCTAAGGGCACAAAATTCAGGATGTTCATTGAACAAGTCAATCAATCCTCTTTATTTGAACAATCATGCATTGTTATAACTCAAAAATGTTTTTTAACAAATTTGGCTGAAACTGACCCAGTGGGTCTTATGGAGTTATCTAAAGGAAAGTTGTGACTGGCAGACGACAGACAGATAGATACCATGGCATAAGGTCACATGGCCAGATAATGTAACAAAGCATATATTGTGCTTCATGCATTGTGCTTGAGCTGTCTGCTGTTTCTTACCCATTCACGTTATTTCGAGCAAGTGTATTGGCCGTAATTTCAGGATCACTGCTAGCAATCGGGATGAAGTCTAACTTATTTTGCATGGGCTGTGGAGTAGCTGACTTCAGTTGCCGATGTAACTGATAACAATAAAAATATGTCAAAATTAGATTAAGTAGGTAATTAAACTGACAACACATTCAAATATACAATTAATTACAATGCAAGGCCTCACTATTCAACATTAAAGGGGGTAGCTAGAACACACAACACACACACAACACACAACACACACACACACACACACAGGGACACCTACAACCCATTCGCACAATGAGTGATAAAATCAAGAAGTCAAGTGTTACACTGATGGGATTTGGCGAAAATCTTGGCATTTTGCACTTCCAAATGCAAATCTAGATTTGTATCAAGATCACAATGACCATGACCTCAAAAGGCTGAATGCCTGTGCTGCTTCTCCTATCTGAGGTAACTATATGCCGATGCTTAGTTCCAATAATTTCACCAATTCTGAAATGAAGGCCAGGCGAGCTAACCAGAATCACACTGTTAAACTGCCTTTTATACAAATGTTACAATGACCATGACCTCAATATCATTGTACTTCATATAGGTAAACATGTCAACAAATTAAATTCAAGTAACATGAACCAATCCTGAGATATGACAATATGTTTAGTTAAACCAAAGATTTGTCATCCTCTGAAGTGTCAAAGCGATCCATTAAGCGGTCAAGGAGTTATCATCTGGAAACCAAAAGATGGCCGCCAGTGACTGGCCTGGCAGTCATATTCGACTTTGGATTATCGGAGATATCATCCTGAAACCAATTTTCAAGATGGCAGCCTGTGGCTGACTGCAATCTTGGAGTTCGGATCATCGTCATTTTCGCTAGGTTTCTTCCCCAGAGCTAGTCCAACCATGCTTTGAAATTTTAAAGCGATCCGATAAACAGTAACCAAGTTATCATCTGGAAACCAATTTTCAAGATGGCCGCCGGAGGTTGGCGCCATCTTGCATTTCAGATCATTGTCGATTTTGACCTAGTCTAACCATGCTATTAAGTTTCAAAGCGATCCGATAAACGGCTAAGGAATTATCATCCGGAAACTAATTTTCAAGATGGCCATTTTGGATCTTGGATCATCGTCATTTCGATAGGTTTCTTCCCCAGACCTAGTCGAATCACCCTATGAAGTTTCAGTGATCCGATAAACGGTAACAGAGTTATCATACGGAAACTAACTTTCAAGATGGGCGCCGGCCATCATGGATTTCGGATCATCGTTGATTTCAATAGGTTTCTTCCCTAGACCTAGTCGAACCACCATATGAAGTTTCAAAACGATCCGATAAACGGTAACGGAGTCATCATCCGGAAACCAA
Organism: Chaetoderma sp. LZ-2023a; assembly: GCA_034401795.1. NCBI lineage: Eukaryota > Metazoa > Mollusca > Caudofoveata > Chaetodermatida > Chaetodermatidae > Chaetoderma > Chaetoderma sp. LZ-2023a. The sequence goes on along the minus strand of JAVVLW010000075.1, from coordinate 162,396 downwards.
TTTTCAAGATGGTCGCCGGTGGCTGCAGATCATCGTCGATTTTGATAGGTTTCTTCCCCAGACCTAGTTCAACCACCCTATGTAGTTTCAAAACGATCTTACAAACGGTAACAGAGTTATCATCCGGAACCCACTCTGCCGCCCACCCGCCCGTACCGCGCCCTCACATGTATAAAAATGCAACGAATCAATTATTTATCAGCTACGCAATATCTTGATGTTCTGAATTGATAGTTGAAGAAATTCTCATTTACCAAGGTTTGTCCATGTTGAAAATAGTGCACTTCAAAAATGAACAATAACAAGATGTAAATCTGTGTACATTATTATTATTCTCTTCTTTCAATTACTTTTATGTCTGTGTAGCTGTGAATTAAAATAAACAGCAAACTTTACTAACCAGTCCCCCTTGATACTGGTACCATCAGGTACACATGCATTGTCTCACCAAGTCAATTATCTCACCTGTGCAACATACTGAGCTGGAACAAGTGCAAAACCTTGCATACCGCCAACACCAGCTATGTTTCCACCTCCCGTCGATAACAATGTTGTTCCAGGTGGAAGTTGGGATAGTGCTGGTGAGCAAGTGTTTGCTATTGACGTCATCACCTGGCCAACCATAGGCACACCAGCAACAGCACCACCCACAGGCACACCAGCAACAGACTGTAGCTGGCCAAGGTTGACCGTGGCTCCAGCGCCAGAGTTTACTGATGTCAGATCAGTGCCCGATGGATGGATTTTTGTCTGATTAGGTGCAGGTAGTAGTATCCGCTGATTAGGCTGATTAGATGCTATTTGTGTTAGATATTGAGGCGAGGGTTTTGGAGCAACCTACAAGAAAGCAAAGTAAAATAGACAAATACAAAAACTTGGAACAATACATCTCATAAATAAGCTAACATGTTTCCAGAACCAAAAGCAGCAACATGTTAGTTACTAAAAATGTTCTGTTCAATATTTTGAACACAACTGGAATGAACGTAAGGCAGCAATGTATGCAGCAATGTCTCCCAATCCAATTATGTTCAAAATATTCAACAGTATGTTTTATTTTGTTTTGGAAACATTCTTAAGTGATTTCTGAACTGTAATGTACTTGATCTGACAAACAGCATCTCTTCATCATTTGGTTCAAAGCACTGATTTACCACCAGACAATTAATATGTGTTTCAAACCTTTAACACTTAAATTTGTTTATAGATTTTAATTTTCTCGAAAGAAATGTCCATTTGCAGACCAAGAGAAGACGATTTTTAGAAAATCTACCAATATAATGACTAATGACTAGTAATTCCAGTGGTATATTTTCAAAAATAATTTATTGGTCTGCATATGGACATTTTCAAAGATCACTGTAAAAGCCATTTTTGGCCACCTTGAGTGTTTAAAGGGTTAAACTCATACATGTAGCTTGCACTAATCAGTTTCTCTCAGTCTGCTAACTGACATTAATATTTAAATAACAACTTGAAAACACTGTAAAAAATATCAAGTCTCAAAATCGTAAGAACTTTCAAATATTTGCTTATTGAATGTCCATTTGCAGGCCAAGAAAGGACCATTCCTGTGAAAAATATTCAACCAGAAATGTGGTTGCAATGTAACCTTGAAGTTCGATCTTACACAGTTGTAATGAACCATGAAGCTTGACTTCAAATATAATTCTACCTGTACATAGACAAAGGCTAAATTTATATAGAATGCCTATCAAAACACTTATCCGTGACCATGAGCTTGGAAGAATAGTTAATCAAACATGCATGACATAACAAGGACAACCTTTTACAACAGCAGCGTTGTTGATATATTTTTCAATCGGGCCACCACGAGGTCAGAAGAGTCTATTTTGAAAACATGTTGCTGAAAGCTGTTGTTGTTGCATTGGGCTTCACGATATACCGGTATTATATCAAATACCAGTATCATAGCTATACCGTTAGTCATATCGATATGATTTTGCTGATACCGAAATATCGAGATATAACATAAAACTGGTATAACATTCTGTTTAGGCTGATAATCTGCTTTCCATTAGCAAAATTCAATAGCATATCTGTCTAATGAGATAAGCGACTGCTCTTCGCATGGGAAAATGATATTTTACCTGTTTTTAGTGACCACAACCAGTCATGGAATGGATGAATCTCAAGGTGTGTGATCAACTATGATAATACTCACAATTCCACAATTCCGCAATCCCATTTAAGTACTCAAAATAAACCTTAACATTTGACTCAATGACTGACTGACCCCAAATTCTAAATTGGCTCATGACTATTCAACAAAAAGTTCACTCAATCTAATGTTAGTCTAATGTTAGTTGACAATCAATTCAACCGATTTTATCTTCATGCTGTCATTCCATGGCAGATAAATCATTTCAAGAGTCTTAATGAAACAACCTCATGCGGACCAGCTGTTTCATTCAAAAGCAAGCTATTTTTTATGGTAATTGATTGTCTGAGAGCTGTTTATGTATGTGGTCAGACATACATATGTCATACGTAAATTCTACATGTACTCACATTTTGTGTTGTATTTTGTGTAACAGGTATAGTAATCTTCAGCTGTGATGAGCCAGGAGTGTTAACAATTCCGCTACCTGCTGTGATAATGGGCTTTGATTTCATACCTAAGAATATCAGCAGAAAACAGACACTATTAGTATATTCATCACTCTATATTAGATCATCCAGCTTTTGTAGGTAAAATGTAACTGTACATCTATATACCTACCGCGCAGTGAGCGAGTGAGTGAGTGAGTGAGTGAGTGAGTGAGTGAGTGAGTGAGTGAGTGGGTGGGTGGGTTAGTGAGTGAGTGAGTGAGTGAGTGACTGAGTTGGTGGGTGGGTGGGTGGGTGAGCGCGAGTTAGTGAGCGGGTGATAAGAGTATTCCGGAGTGTATCTAAAAAAAGTAGATACAATTTGTCTTAAATTTTAACACAACGAATGAACTTGCCGTGCCGTTGTCCCGATAAAAAAATCTGGATCCGGATTGGATCAAATTGTGGATGTGTGGATATCTGGGAAATGAATCAAGGGATGGGCTCAATTTGGCTCAGAGTTTAACACAGGAGTCTGAAAAAATTCTCGAATTCGCAGCTACCGAGATTCTACCGATCTAGGTTTTTAAAGTAATTGTATGTAATGTAATTGAACATTTTGGTTCACAAGTAATAGTAATTGCAATTTAAGTAAATGTAACTGATAATTAGCAATTAAATTGATCATTTAGGTTTGTTGCACCTAGGGACGGGTGATATTCTTGAGAAAACTGTGGTATACTGTATACCGATATCGTTAGCGCAGGCATTTCCAAAAATCCGTAATCCTGTCCATAATGATATTCGAAACCTGGTATTAAATAAAAATAAAAATAGTTGTTCTGAATTTAGTTCCAAAACAAGGTTGATAGAATCTCGATGGCTGCGGGTTCTAAAATTTCATATCAGATAAAGTTATGGAATCCTAGTGTCATTCCCTCTCCTGTGTTAAAATCTGAGTCAAATTGGACACGTCTCCGAGATATCCACTTTAATCCACATATCAAGAATTTGATCCGATCCAGTTCCAGGTTCTTTTATCTGCATTGGATCCGTAGTTTTTTAGATACATCCTGCAATAAGCTTTTATGACTGACTGTCTAATGGACATGACTTTACCATAAGTCAGCGATCCATGTTAAATGTCGATATATCCTCTATTTCACATAGGGTTTAACAAAATGTAATTAATTACAGTTAAGTTCAATCACAAACTAGAATGCAAATGCCCATGATTTCACTATCTTTTATGTCTTGCAACCTAACACCCCACCACTCCCGACCTATGGAACCTGATATACATGTCACAAAATCTGCAATCATACATAACAAATTTGGTTGAATTCCGCCAAAGATGTTTCAGAGGAGATAACAGGATGAACAGACGGAGAGACACATGGTGGAAATCGACCAGACGACCCGGAGGGTCTGGTCTTATGTTTTACTAATTACATATACCTACCTCCTTGCATTACTATTGATCTTTCCTTCTCTGAAGGGAAGCGTAGTAGGATGAATTTTTTACAGCCAATGTTTGCTGGGTATAGTGGTTATAGAGTGATTGAAGGCTTCTTCAGGTATCTCCACTCTCTCCAATGATGAGATCCATAGTAATTCGCTTGAATGCTATATCTCAGAATGAGGCAAGAAGAGGGTTAATCCAATACCCAGAGCCACTGAGGTCATTAAGCACAATGACAACCTCATTGGCTGAATGCTATCACATGACCTTGTTGGTAGCAACCAAGACTTCATTCCTTTTGTTACTGGGCTATTTTCCACAGAAATTCTGACCTAGGACAGGCCTGGAAATAACTTTTTCAACAGTATCCAACACTTTAACAGGCACCAGCTACTTAGTACCGGACATCCAGAATTTACTGGCTGACAACACTATTCTACTTCACAGTGTTCTTTAATTGAACTTACATGTCAAAAAGCATCTAAACATGTGTCATAATGATCATGATACACCTAAGCTAGATGAATATTTTATGGATTTGTCAACATTTGTATGCACTCTTGTTGCACACTGCAACTACCGGGACTGTTTAAATCTGTACCTGCCAAAATGTCAGGAAAAGGCAAGGCTGTGCCTGACATTTGATAATTTGGTGTCTGACAATGTCCTTGACAGGCACCTTATTTCCAGGCTTGCTAGAATAAAGGATAATGCTAATACCCGTAACTTGAAAACTATCCCAATCAGCAGATAAGGCATGAATTTCCGAAAGACAGCTAGCTGAAACTATTGCTAATAACAAGGATGCTCTGAGAGTAAGATGTTTAAAACAACCAGATCCTAAAGGAGTTTACCAGCTAGAACCTGAAGTACAAGGGATAGGTTCCAAGATGGAAGGGGTTACTGCAGGGAGGATGAGAATTTCCCAAAACCCTAAAGAGATCGTGACATGTTACTGATCTTGAACCGAAGGACTATGTAGACATGTTACAAAAGAGTCCAGGCTAAAAACACCTAAAAAAACTGATAGGACCTAACAGGGTTAACATACAGATTCTTCTGAAAAGGAAGAAAGTTTATGAATAATAATGGGATTACCCAAGAATTTGACTGACTGAGTTTTTGACAGAAATTCTGCCCGGGATAAAGAATAATGTTAATACCCATAATTTGAACTATCCAATTCAGCAGAAAAGGCATGAATTTCAGAGCGACGGTTAGCTAATGTTACTGCTAATAAAAATACTGCTTTGATGGTAAGATGTTATGAACAACAGAACATAGGGTTCGAAATGTTTCCCATCAAGAACCTGTGATACAAGCGAAAGGTTCCAGGAAGGAAGGGGTTTCTTAAAAGGAGGATGTGAATTACCCATACCTTTAATGAGGTCGTGAAACAAATAATTTTTTTGTACTTGGACCGAAAGGTCAAGAAGACATTTCACAAGGAGTTCAGACCAAATTGATAGGAACTGACAGTGATAACTGAGCTTTTTCTGATAGAAATGGAAACCCAGAAATCTGTGACCCGAGTCACAGAGTGCTCAGAAGGAAGAATAGAATGGACTGAACACCATTGTTGAAAAACTCAAATCAAGCCTAATAAATGTTACGACTGGAAGTTCCGAGTGATTTCTCAAAAAGTTCCTGAAAACTGACTGAAAAGGTTGACGAAGGAAGGGCAACTCGACAACTTGCAGACCGAAGAGAGATTTCTGGATTCTGATGGAAAATTCTGCCTCTGATCTGGGACGATAGATTGTGGGAGACAGGAAGTAACAGAGGGAGACCTACAAGAAGGTCCAGGAGATCAGGAAACCAGGATTATGTCAGCCAAAACTGAGCTATTAACAGGACCACACAATTAAGTTGACTGATCTTTCAGAGTACCAGAGGAATGAGAAACATAGGGGAAAAAACATAAGCGAACATGTTGGCCCAATACTGAGCTAGAGCGTCTACTGAAAAAGCCATGACTTCCGGAAAGGGAGATATGAAGGTGGATATCTTTTTGTTTTTGCCAGAAGCAGACAGGTCTATGAGGGGAACACCTAGCTGGAGAAAAATTGCCTGGGCTACAGACTCTATCAGTTCCCCTTCTGATTCTGGGATCCTGGAAGGACGAGATAACTGATCGGCCAGAAAAATCAAATTGCCTGGGATGTGAGATGCTTGAAGCGAAAGCTGAGTGACTTGTACCAGTGAAGAACGATCAGAGACTCTCGGCAGATAGACCGACCTGGAACACCAGCAGCCCCCACCCCTCCCCTGATGATAGAAGAATGAGACTACTGTGAAATGTCTGATCGGTTAGATTGAAAGACCGAGAATCAGGGGTTCCCAATGAACTAGGGCATGAAAAACCACCCACAGTTCTAAAAGGTTGACATGAAAGGAAGATTCTGTAAGGGACCAGGATCATGAAATCTTCTTGGAAACCCAGGAGACCCATCCTTATAGGATGTATCCGTAAAAAAGATGGCCTGAGGAGATGGTGGATGAAGAGGGACCCATATTAACAGGGATCGACTGATTTTCCAAAACTGGCAATGGTTCATGAGTTGAAAATGATGACAATCCAATGATTCAGAAATCTAGAGACTGATTCCAGTGGGTCATAAGATAGAACTGGAAGGGTCTTTTCATCAGAGGAGCCGAAGGAATCACTATCTATATTTAAACCATGAGGCTTATGAATCTGAGGAAAGATCTGACCGAAACTAACTGGCCTACCTTGAGAGGTTGTGGATATCAACATCTGCACATTGGGAGGGAGATAAATAACTTCCCCTGAGAGGTCGAAAAAGACCTCCAGGTGGGTAAAAACACAGACCAGAGGAACCTTTCCTTAATATGATATCATGTATTAGGGCTTGTCCACACTAAACTGTATTTGATGAACGATTTCGGGTCTACATTTGAATTGTTAATTTCGATGATAAAGACCCAATTAATTTTCCTGTTCTTATCATTTCCAAGTTGAAGGTATCTCAGAGAGATAATTACAGATAAAAAAAGTTAAATGAGTGCAGAATAAAATTATTTTCATTCAACTAACAGCCACAAATATGAGTGAAATTAGAGCGGGTAAGTGTGACATGAGAATGAGCCAATTTTCAGAGTGCTAAAGAACCATTTTAAATGAGTTATTTTGGATTTCAGCCTAAACATTTTAAAGAAAAAGACATTGCTTTCTATGAATATGCTCATTTTTGTCAGGATTTACAGGAGAGAAACTTTTTATTTCACTTCAAAGTTGTGCGTTATGGTCGTTATGCATTCCGTCAAAAATTAGTATAAATCTCACTTTAGCTTAGTTGCTATTCCTTACCTGTATGGCTGTGCTTTTCTATCCAAATACTATCTCTTATATCTTTTGTTCATTCACTGCCACTTGGATAGATTTGATTATTGCTAGATTATGTTTAAATTATGATAAAAAAATTAAGTGGTCAACTTTCTGTCAATAAATCACAACCGTAACAGCGGACAAGAAATCCATAAATTTATAGCACGGCTCCAGGAAAAAAGAAGCAAGCATCACGTGATGGTGTAAAACCGGTCATGTGACACGCCGAGCCTTTTGTTTTTACGGTGATGAGAAAACAATGGCGCCAAAGCTAAGGTAGGAAATGTTCTGTCAACTTTCTGTCGATAAATCACAACCGTAACAGCGGACAAGAAATCCATAAATTTATAGCACGGCTCCAGGAAATAAGAAGCAAGCATAATGTGATGGTGTAAAACCGGTCATGTGACACGCCAAGCCTTTTGTTTTTACGGTGATGAGAAAACAATGGCGCCAAAGCTAAGGTAAATGTTCTGTCAACTTTCTGTCAATAAATCACAACCGTAACAGCGGACAAGAAATCCATAAATTTATAGCACGGCTCCAGGAAATAAGAAGCAAGCATCACGTGATGGTGTAAAACCGGTCATGTGACACGCCGAGCCTTTTGTTTTTACGGTGATGAGAAAACAATGGCGCCAAAGCTAAGGTAAGAAATGTTCTGTCAACATTTTTTACTCCATGTGACGACCAAAACAATCGTCACGACCACGCAAACTATGCTTCCTTTAATGAATAGTTCCTATATATTTTTTAATCCACAGTAGAAATCGATAACCTCACGATTTTATGTCCATATTTAACTCTTGAGCATAGGTCACCGAGTTCGAGACATCAACTACCGTCGCAAATGTAACCTTGACCTTGGTGGTCGTGACGCTTGACGCGCAGTTTTCTCAATCAAAAATCATGACCACAACTCAGAATTGTGTCATGAATAACGGCCATACCGTCGGACGATATATTTATTTATTTCTCAGAATTTATTGTGTTTATCGCCCTCAAAGCTATATGTAACGAGGATACTAGTTAAAGTTTGCATTATTCAAATCTGCACAGGTTTTATAAGGTTGTTATAGTTTCATCCATAATGTTATTGGGCCCATGCAGTCTGTTTTGGACTCATCAGCACGTTAACAGACCACCTGAACTTGGACCAACAGGAATGGTTGTTAACAGTTCAAGATATGGTTTGAAAGTTCATTGTACATCTAATCGGTTTAAAAAAATAGAAAATGTCCTCTTCTTTATATCGTAAAAAACTTAGGCGACAAGCTATTTCTAAAATCAAAGAGTTGTATTTAGAATGACAAAGAAAATGTGTTGCTTCATTCAGCTTAACCCCTTCAGTGATGAATTTCCTGTACCATCATCTTTACATGAAAGGTGCTGTTAGGAATATAATTTGACTGGAAGCCATTGTTGTACATGTACAACTTCATGCATGATATATTGTGACAGTCAATGGCGATATTGTGCAACCCTAGTGGAAGGGATGCTTCCTTGGAAAACCATTCTGCCAATTGTTTCAGCTTGTAGAATAAATTACTCTTTGTATGAATTCCAAACCACATAATCATGTATAATATGTTCGTACAAAACAGCAATGTTAAAAACAACTGCAAATTTGAACAAAAGGCAGTAATGAACAGTATTAAAATTCAAGCAAAGCAAGCTGATAACATACTGAAGTCGCAACGGGAACATTCTTCCATACTGTTTTCTATAATTTTGATCATGTTGCTTGCCATTTATTTATATTAGCATGGCTTCTGTTGTTAGTTCTTTCAAAAGAATGATTTACTGATTGATAGATGCGCCAACTTTACTCTATATTCTTATCCTGTTAACGAAATCGTTCTGTCAGTGTCAAACATCGCAACCGTAACGACCTTCTTTCGTCAAATGTCAACATCGCAACCGTAACAAAAATGATCAATTCCTGTATTAATTCCTTCTTGTTGTGTTTGCAATCAATTCCCTGCATAATAAGAAGCTATTCAGTTTTCTCGAAGAGACTTTTCTTGTGTGCAAGATAGATAATTGAATAAAAGAATAGAAGTTTGTCAAAAATATGAACATCACAACCGTAACCCCCCCTCAATTTGTCCTGCAAAGCGTTGCAAAATTACTCAAAAGTTAAATTTAATGCCTTAATCTTATTCCATGGTATGTAACTTTTGTTTTGTAGCATAAAGGGTTACTTTGGTCGCTTTTCAAAAGACAGTCTCTCATTTTTCATTGTCAAAATCACAACCGTAACTTTCTGACAGCATCTGATATTCTGTTGATTTTTACGCTTAATCCACAAATTACTATCTTCTTTTGATTTTCTTCAGTAGATAAAGTCATTTTCCTTAACAGAAAACATGTTTAACTTTATTCATACCCATTTCTAAAATCTGACTTTCATGTCACACTTTTGGTCACTTTAGTGTGGACAAGCCCATAAACAAGGCAAATCAATAAATTGATGTATGCTCCCCGAAGGCATACTCTGCAGAGAAACTGAATGGATAAACTTGAAGGCATATGCTTCAGGGAAATGTTTGGAACTGTGGCTCAGACACAGAGAAACGAACTTGAAATTGCCAATGAGATATCACCATATTAGGCCATCCTTACAATATTGTTGGTTTGGGGTAATGATGTTAATCCACAATTTGGGGAGTAGGAATGATTCAGTGGGCCATCATTCTTTTGGTCTGGCGGGATTTACCCTAATGAACAATTTGTTAAGGATAGCTTAATAAAAGCAAAGTCTAAGTTTCTCTAAATAAACACACTTAGACTTTGCTTGGCACCATATGAAAAATACATATAAAAACTATGTTCAAAATGAACAGAGATATTTTCTGTAATAATCAATACCAGGTTTGGTGACCAGAGGTGAAAAAGTCTTGAAATTATGGCCCGGAGAAACATTTTCAGCATGACCTACTTTTCATACTGTGCACACCTTTTCCATAAGATGTATCCACATACCAAGTTTGGTGACCATATGTGACAAAGTCTTGAAACTATGGCACGGACAAACATTTTCTGTAATATTCAGTCGACCATGAAAAGTAGGTCAGCATGACCTACGTTTGACCTGTTTTTCATACTCCGCACACCTCGCTAAGATGCATCCACATACCAAGTTTGGTAACTATATGTGCAAAAAGTCTTGAAACTATGGCATGGACAAACATTTTCTGTGACATTCCGTTGAAAAGTAGGTCAGCATAACCTACTTTTCATACTCCGCACACCTTCTCCTAAGATGCATCCACATACCAAGTTCGGTGACCATATGGCTTGAAACTATGCCCCGGACAAACTTATATATGGTGAGCGGATGGACGAACGAATGGATGGACAAAGCGGCGACTATATGCTCCCGCAAATTTTTTTTCGGGGAGCATAAAAAGCAAACTTTGCAACCAGTAAGACAAAATATGGAAACACCCCCCCTTTAAGGATGCTTATAAATCGATCCTGATTACAAAATGAAATGTGCACATCAGTTATACACATAATACAATAAAAATATAAATTAAGAAGACCTAATAACGAAGAGATAAGAAGCCTACCAATGGAAACTATACTAGTATGATACCTAATATCTGAATAAAGAAAGCTATAAATGAAGAATAAAGGATAAAAAGCCTCGATATTCCAATTAGGGCTAGGCTGATAATAGTTAGGATGTTGATAGTTAAGATATTTCTTGAGTTATCTCAGTATAAGTCCAAACTGTTCATAAGTCTGTTTAAATAATTTAGGATGTTACAATGAGATCAGATAGAGACTTCCAAGCATCGATTTATACTATTAGATAGTTTCTTGAGTTGAGTGAAAGGCGATGTATCTTAGTTATAAGAGCTATATCCTTATTCTAACCCCTTCCTGACAGAGGTAACTTGCATTAATTTCTACTATTTAATCACTACCACTATCTTCGAATGGAGAATAAGCATCATAGAAGTATGGCCATTGATTTCTACTATTCAGTCTCTGCCACTATCTTCGTATGGAGAAAAAGCAACATAGAAGTATTGCTGTACTTATTAAAGGTTGTAGACATTGAAACATTATAGATAAATTTATTAAAAACCAAATTTAGTGACAAATAGAAATCCCATAGTAAACCTATGGGAGGGGTGACAGTCCAGCTATATCCAAATATAATTAGCTAAAATAAACTGATTTATGTAAAGGATCTATATAATAAGCAAAATAAAAACTCCATGTAAACCAAAAGGGAACGAAATATATACGGGGTGAATTGTCAATGATCTATATAAAAAGTGACAGGAACGATGATGACAATCTGACTGCTACCGGAAGTAGATAAGATGGGAATGAAAAAGGATAAATTTCAAGCCCAAAATCACCAATCCCGAACTAGTGGGAAAGAACATGACTCTAAATAAAAAGTTTTAGGTAAAAATAAGAAAATAGCCTTGAACAAGAGGCTCAACGTGCCAGTGTCACTCACCTGGAGCAGTGTGCATGTGTGTCAAAATTGTTGGTGGGTGGTTTCGTAGTAGTCTTTTAAATGAGTTTGTGGGCATTTTTGCAAGTCCAATATGGCTGCCAAACACGCTATATTTTGATTGGTCCACTTCCGCCATGTTTCTGACTAAGCTTCTTCCCTTGAACAAACTTTAATGGCACTCAGTGCCTAATCATATCTCCCAAATTTCGCCCCAATCCGCTCAGTGGTTCTGGAGTTGTTTTGGCAAAAAATAGGTTATCCAAGATGGCCGCCAAACTTGGTGCAGCTCTTATCCTAGATGATATTTCATGCGTTTTGAATTGATCCCCCAAACGGTTTTGGAGAAGATCTTTAAAGATATTTCTAAAAATCGACCAAAATCCAAGATGTCACGAAAATACATTTTAAATTTCCCATTGCTTGAGTATGGGAGATTTTGGCGGGTAAATGATCCAAGATGGCCGCTAAACCATTTATCCGAGTCTCGAAAATGGCAAATTTCAAATCACAATATGCACAAAAATACATAAAACCAATTTTTGCCTCAAAATCAATCAAATAAAAAAATACAATATGGCCGCCAAACACGCTATATATTGATAGGCCCATAGCAGCCATTTTTTTTTTACGGATCAACTTCTCTTGAACAAACTTTAATGACCCTTAGTCCCTAATCATATATCACAAATTTCCGCCTGATGGCTTCAGCAGTTCTGGGGAAAAAGTTATTTTTGCAAAAACGAGATCATCCAAGATGGCCGCTGAACCGTTTGGTCAATCAAGTTCCCTTGAACAAAGTTGAGTGAGCTCTTGCCCTAGATCATATTACATGAGGTCTGAATTGATCCCTCAAATGGTTTTAAAGATTTTTAAAGACATTTCTAAAAATCGACCAAAATCTAAGATGGCCATCAGCCAAATTGGCCGATTGGCTTCGTTTGACCAAATGAAATCTCTATGCCATAAGGATGCTTCCTGCCCAATATAATTCAAATCGACCCAGTAGTTCTCAAGAAGAAGACATTTTAAATTTCCCATTGCTTTAGTATGGGAGCTTTTGGCGGGAAAATGATCCAAGATGGCTGCCAAACCGTTTATCCAACTGTTTTGAAAATTGCAAATTTGAGATCAGAATACCCAAAAACCTATATAAACGAATTTCACCCTCAAAATCCATCTAATAAAAAAAATCAATATGGCTGCCAAACACACTATATTTTGATTGGTCCACCGCGGCCATGTTTTTTGACGAATCAACTTCTCTTAAACAAATCTTAATCGCCCTTAGTTGCTAATTATATATCACAAATTTCGGCCTGATCACTTCAGCGGTTCTGGGGAAGTCGTTTTTGTGAAAACTACGTCATCCAAGATGGCCGTTGAACCATTTGGTCAATCAAGTTATCCTTGAACAAACTTGATTCAGCTCTTAACCTAGATCATATTTCGTGAGTTCTGAATCGATCCCATGATTTGGGAGAAGATATTTAAAGACATTTCAAAAAATTGGGAGGGGGGGGGAGAGAGAGGAAAATCCAAATTGGCCGATCGGGTTCGTTTGAACAACCTTGAATCTCTATGCCTTAAGGATGCTTCATGCCAAATATAATTGAAATCGGCCCAGAAGTTCACGAGAAGATATTTTTAATTTCCCATTGCTTTAGTATGGGAGCTTTTGGCAGGAAAATGATCCAAGATGGCCACCAAACCATTTATCCGACAGTTTCGAAAATTGCAAATTTGAGATCAGAATACCGAAAAACCTATATAAAACCAATTTCGGCCTCAAAATCCATCAAATAAAAAAATCCAATATGGCCACCAAACATGCTATATTTTGATTGGCCCACGGCGGCCATGTTTTTTGACGGATCAACTTCTCTTGAACAAACTTTACTGGCCCTTAGTCCCTAATCATATCTGCCAAATTTCGGCCTGAGCCCTTGAGCGGTTATGGAGAAGTTATTTTCGCTAAAACTAGGTCAACCAAGATGGCCACAAAACTATTTGAGCAATTAAGCTCCCTTGAACAAACCAGGTTGAGCTCTTGCCCTAGATCATATTTCATGAGGTTTCCTTCAATCCCTCAAAGCGGTTTCGGAGAAGATTTTTAAAGACGTTTCTAAAAATCGGCCAAAATCCAAGATGGCCACTGGGCTAATTGGCCAATCGGAGACACTTGAACAAACTTGGACCCCTATGCCCCAAGGATGCTTCATGCAAAATATAAATGAAATTGGCCCAGCAGTTTTTGAGAAGTCGCTTAAAGGAAAAGTTGATAGACGGACGACGGATGGTCGCCACGACATAAGCTCACTTGGCTTTTCAGGCCAGGTGAGCTAAAAAAGGGTAAATAGAAGACAAAAAGGCGATAATCCCGCCGAGACGAAATGAGACTAGGACGAAGACGTTGTTTATGACAAAAACTGACAGCTACTAAACAACGACGAAATACGGCAAAGAAACTTATATTAAAGAAATCACAAAATACCATGAGAGCAAATCTAATCTGTCTTTTAGGAAATGAATATTTTAAAACAAAAGGGTGATAAATAGGGAAAAAATAGCCTTAAAAGAACAACATATTCACGATAAATATAGAATGACATGTAAATTCTACTAAAGTTATGAAAGTAAGTATGTCAACCTGCCAACATAGAAGGGAAGTGTACTATACGAAAAGATGAACGGCCCGAAGAGAACTGCGCCTCTAACTTGGAACGAAAAAATGACCAAAACATAGCTAATTAGAATTGCACAGTAATCTGACAGATAGGAAAGTGTGCGAGAAGAAAAGGTTGAGAATGAATAAAAATTACTATAACTTAAATTGTGAAAATGCAAAGGAGAAATAACACGCAGAAAAAAGGGAGAAATAAGCCTGAACTACTATATATCTCATGAGAGAGTACTACTGGATAAGATAATGATATGCTCATAAGGTGAAAAAAGATCCCATTGAAAAATAAATAACTTATCTAGCTAAGAAAAATTAAAATTCGAAACAAAAACGATGATTGGAGGCTCGAACCCCTATCCAAAGAAATGAGCCGAAGCCGGGTCCACAAAATGGACCAGGGCATGGTTCCACTAAACCCGGTACCAAATCTTAGGCCATTCAGGACTGGGGAAACAGGAGAAAAAATGTCAAAAATAGCGGAAGAAATTTTCAAATTTGATTTTGACAGGTCGGAATGACCGGTCCCGACTCGGGCCAGGGCCTGAGCCGGGAAGACCGGGAGAAAAATTAGAATTTAATTCTGACACTCCGGAAAGACCGGTCCCGACTCGGGCTGGGGCCGGAGCGAGAAAGCCGGGAGATTGACCAGAGAGGACAGGACCCGGACTCGGAGAAACTCGGGGCGGGGCCGGAGCAGGCAACAAAACAGAACCCGAAGGATCCCTAACAGCCGGACCCTAACAGCCGGACCCAGACAAAAATCTGGGTCCGGTCCCAAGGATGAAATCGGTAACCTAAGCCGGTCAACGTCCAGACCCGGGGTCGGGAAAAACCCCGGGGCCGGAAGTCTAGCCATAGTAACAGCAGATATAAAATAAGTAGATGCAACCAGCTTTGTAGATGACAGCGGATGTGCGATCACCTGGACCACTCTGGTCGGGAAATCCTTTGACCCAGCCAGTGAAGAAGTAGTAGTGATAGATGATGACAAACCGGATCGACTTATAACCTGCTCAGGCCCCGAGACCTAACATGGTCTTCAAGGGCGCAGGCTGCGGAATGTTGACTGAACCAGACCGACTTACAACCTGTTCGGGGGCCCCGAGACCACATGGTCTTCAAGGGCGCAGGCTGCAGAATGTAGACTGAAGATGAGGAAGAATCCTGGAGCGATATGACTGGCTTCTGAACGAGCGGTGAATGAGGCAAAACCCAAGTCTTCATGCTTTTGTTCTTTCCATTCTTTGTGGTACCCTGAAACAATGCAAATCAGTGAGCTGTAGTTTGTTAGACTTAGTATAAAAGGCGCTTCATTGGAACAGCCAGTTCCAATGCTTCACAATCAACTATGTCAAGAGATGACGCATTATAAACTGACTGGTCCAGGATAATTTTATTAATCCTGCTGTCAATAGACGATTCGATATTGCTAACTTGTTTCTGGAGACATTCCATTGACAAAACAATTTTCACAAGGTTGGCTGAATCCGCTGTGGCCTCGGGTTTGGCCTTTATTTTAACCGCCGACCATAAAGGAGAAGGATTCCCAGGAAATTTAGAAATCTCAGGGGAATTTGGTTTGAAGAAAAACATTCCGGGAGCTTGTGACCATGACCCACATATCAGACAGGTCGACTATGGCAGCTGCTATTAGGACATCTAATAGAATGATTCATATTCTTTTCTTTAGCTTTCTCCTTGAACTTCTTCGGAGACTTTCCCAAATCTCAAATGTAAAAACAGAAAAATCTGATAGAGTAAAGCTCTGAATATGACTCAGAATTAGCCAGCACTAATCCCAAGATTTATAAATAGACCCTACCGATCTCTAATTAAAAAAATTATTTTGGTTCCTTTGAGAGAGTATGTTATCGAGATATTGTAGAATCATGCTCACACGCTACAAGCATGTCAATTCAGTAGCTCATACAAGCTACTGTAAAAGAAGAAGCAAAAATAGACAACACATAGTCTATACACTCTGGGCGCAAGTAACCAAAATGGGTAACGCGCCTACACGAAAATAGAAATGATCATACAAATCATTATTCAAGCACCAGGACCTACAACCACTTATCTTGGGAGATTTCTTGCATTTGTCCGACATCTAGATGATCCTTATTTGACTTTTTATTAATCCACAGCAAAATAAAAAATTTATAAAATAACTTTTAAACTGGCTATAAAATTTTATACGCCTCTTCCTTCAACAGTAGGAAAAGGAATGAAGTCATGTGATAGCTTTCAGCCAATGAGGTTGTCATTGTGCTTAATGACCTTCTCAGTGGCTCTGGGTATTGGATTAACCCTCTTCTTGCCTCATTCTGAGATATAGCATTCAAGCGAATGACTATGGATCTCATCATTGGAGAGAGTATGAAGATACCTGAAGAAGCCTTCAGTCACTCTGTAACCACACTACCCAGCAAACATTGGCTGTAAAATATTCATCCTACTACACTTCCTTTCAGAAGGAAAGAGCAATAGTAATGTAAGGAGGGAGGTTGTAATGTAGTAATAACGCAATATCCTGTAACATTTTGTTTTATAATGCATGGGAATATTCAATAATTAACATTAAACCATATCTGATCACAAATTCAATTTTTCGTACATGTTAGTGAGATAACTAAATCAAACTTACCAGCAACGGAGGTGAGCTGTTGTTGTAAGTTTTGTGGTGGCGTAACTAAGCGTACATACTGGAACTTGCTTCCTGGCACAGTGATCTGTTGCATACCAGGACTGATGCCAGTGTTTGTTAGACCAGTTGAGGACAGTACACCAGATGATACTGCAGCAGATAGGGCTGTTAATTGCTGAATACCTGTGCCATGGCCTGACAGTAATGTCCTATTAATGTTGCTCATCTGTGAAAGAAATGAATTAAACTATACTTAAATATACACTTAGCAAACAATGGAACTTTCCAGTTTTAGCTATTTCCTGCCCATCTCTAGCTGAGCTCCACACACACCTCGCCCCAGTAGGGATCGATTAATCCCTGAACTCCCTGACTATCAATTTCCAGAAAACTATACAGGTAAGCTGCTGAATATTTTGAAACTAATTAGCTTCAAAATATTCAACAGAATGTTTATTAAAGAGTAAAGACATACAATTTGTACATCAATGCTTAGCCCGTCTTCAGGCCAGGTGAGCTAATAATGATTGCTTAATAATATTATTAAAACTGTGTACTAGTTTTATAGGCTTAAATTATGTACCTCGATGTAATGAAATGTTCAAATAAATGGTAAACCTTAACATATGATGATTTCATTCCATATAAATTATTATAATTTTTGTAGTTGTGAAGTTGAAATAAGGGTAGGTGTCTCTAATATGCACCCTTTACATGATTAAGACTGGATGCAATGATGGCATAAAACAAATATATGTTTTAATGAGAGCAGATAAGCCCTTGATGAATGTCCATTGAAAAACTTTAACATTCTTCTAATCTTTGGTGAGCTCTTCGCATCTATTGTAGGGCTTGACAAAATATAGTCAATCTAAGATGTAAATATATATGTAAATGAATATTTTTACAATAACTTTCTTGGCAAATTAAAAATGTATTAAATTCGAACCGATTTTTTCATACTTGGTATTTCAGGTAAAAACGTGTCAGGATCAAAAATAAGAGGCCAAAGGGGCCTGTATCGCTTACCTGGCACATGTGGAACATAGGCATTTCAACTAGAAAGGCCATTGCCTATAAGTAGAACCCTATGGTTTTGGCTAGAATTTCCAAGAAAACATCCTACCGAATTTCGTTAAAATCGGTCGACAGGTTCGAAAAGGCATTTTAAATTTCCAATTGCTTTACTATGGGAGTAATAATAGGCATGAAAATCCAAGATGGCCACCAACTGAGATATAGTTTATCCGACTGTTTCGAAAGTGGCAAATTTGAAATCAACTTACCCAAAAACCTAAGCAAAACCAACTTCAGCTCCAAAATCTATCAAATAATTTTTTTTTTTAATATGGCCGCTATAATCTGATTGGTCAATGGTGGCCATGTTTTTTGACGTATCAACTTTCCTTGAACAAACTTTAATGTTCCTTAGTCCCTAATCATATTTGCCAAATTTTGGCTCAATCCGTTCAGCAGTTCTGGAGAAATAATTTTTTGCGGAAAATAGGTAATCTAATATGGCCGCCTAAGCATTTTGCCAATTCGATTCCCTCAAATTCAGTTCAGCTGTTGCCCAAGATGATGTTTTATGATAATCCAATCTATCCCAATAGCTGTTTCGCAGATTTTCAGATATTTCTAAAAATCTGCCGGTAGATTTTTCACAAACTCTAAGCTGGCCACCGGCCAAATGGGTCAATTGGCTTTCTTTGAACAAACTCAGATATATATGCCCAAAGGATGATTCCTCTAAATATAACTGAAATCAGCCCAGTGGTTTTCAAGAAGACATTTTACATTTCCTATTGCTTTAGTACATGGGAATCTTTGGCGGGTAAAAGATCCAAGATGGCCTCCAAATCTTTTATCCGACAGTTTCAAAAGCGGAAATTTGAAATCAGCATATCCAAAAAGATATATAAAAAACAAATTTGCCATTACAATCTACCATATAAAAGTCCAATATGGCTGCCAAGCATGCTACATTTTGATTGATCCATGCGGCGATGCTGGTCATGTTTCTTGATGTACCGTATCAACTTCCATTGAACAAACTTTAATCACCCTTAGTCCCTAATCATAATTCCTAAATTTCAGCCCGATCCATTCAGCATTTCTGGAGGTCGGTTTCATGAAAACTAGGTCATCCAAGATGGCCGGCAAACCATTTTGCCAATCAAGTTCCCTTGAAACTTGGTTCAGTTCTTGCCCCAGATGATATCCCCAAAATCCACCCACTGATTGAAATCGGGCCAGTGTCTCTTGAGAAGTTGTTAAAAGAAAAGGTTGATGGACAGACAGACAGACAGACGGATGATAGCCAGGGCATGAGCTCACTGGCCATTCTGGCCAGGTAAGGGCCATGTGAACTAATAATGATTTCGTGGTACACTAAAATAAGTCTTCACTTCTCCTGCAAATTGACATTCCTCAAGACCACTTCTATGACTGCATCTTGGTTCACAGGACCACTAAATGGTTAATTAATAACTATCCCACTTTTGGGCACTTGTGATGTTTCACAAAATCATACCTGTCCTATTCCCAAGGATATCTTCATTTCATCAGACAAGGTCCCTGGATTCTCTTTCAATCGTGTCTCAAAGTCTTTTCCCTGATAATAAATAGGAATGCCAATGCAGAGTGAGACACATTTTTCAAAGCATCCGACTCAAGTACGAATCAGAATAATATATATTCAGGACATGGTGGGATGACAAAACTACTTACCTGAACTAATTAAAAATGTCAGTGGGGTCTAATCAGGAATTGATCACCTCTCACATAATCATATATAATGTTATTACATGTTTTAGGTGGGCCAGTATGCATTGCATGTCATTCTTGCGCAAACAGATATTTTCCCATAAATATGTTGGATAGCCTTAGGACAAACTAGTTGAAACTACTGAACAAATATTATTAATGTAAAAAAAGAAATTTCATGCTGAAAAATCTGGTAACAAACATTTATTTTACCTCATAATATTGTATAATTACCAAACTTTAAAGCTTCATATCTCAAAACATACCATTTGACACACAAATTTGCCAATTTATAGTTTTCAAGCTATCCTTGTGAAATTTGAAACACATTTTATGTATATTTATTAATCTGGGACAAAGGTTTCAAACTAATACTTAAAGCATACAAAAGCAAGAAAGATTTAAATGTTAAGCAAAATGTTTAACATTCGAAACTGCCAAGAATATAGATTACATTGCCACTTATCTATAACATTTAACATTAGGACTTCCAATCAAAACTATCATTCATCAGAGGCCCTGAGGCGAATAATAGTCCTAAAATAATAGAAATGTATTCCGCATTGTAATCACCAGACTGTTGAATAGTTTGAAACTAATCTGACTGGTAATCAATTCTATTTAACTCTTCAACCCTTTAATGGTCATACCGGCCAAAACAGGCCTCTGTAGTGTTCTCAGGAAATGTCCATTTGCAGGGCAATAGAAGACTATATTTGAAAATTTACCACCGGAATGACTGGCTCAATAACCAAGCCAGTCATTCCAGTGGTAAATTTTCAAAAATAGTCTTCTACTGTCTTGCAAATGGACATTTATTAAGCAAATATTTTGATTTTTTGGACCGAATGTGACCATTAAAGTGTTAATGGTCAAGTCAGCGAAAACCTGCCTCTGGAGTCATGTTGAGGACTATCCATTTGCAGGCCAAGACTGCCCAAGAACACTGTTTTTGAAAATTTACCAGTGGAATGACTGGCTCGATAACAGAGCCAGTTATTTCGATGGTAAATTTTCAAAAACAGCCTTCTCTTGGCCTGCAAATGGAAATTCAGTAAGCGAAAATGCCAATTTTCTTGATCAATCTTGACCAGGGTTAAGGCAGCAAAGGTTTCCAGGCAGATCCGCTCCAAAATATCCAGCAGTTTTCCTGTTTAAAGTACTTTGAATTTAAGAGTTAGGCTCCTATTAATGGTAGGCTTGTTAATTAATTACAATTACCGTCAAACCTGCCTACAGCGACCACTTTTTGGGTCTGAATTATTCCTACATGTTACATTTTGTTCTCCGAAATTCAGCATGCATCTGTACAAAGCTTTAATCTATGACATGTATGATACATGCATTAAGCTAAATATACCCGCAGAAAGCTTATTTTGTGCGCATTAGAAATCAAGCAAATCCAGAAGGCTATCACTACAAATACTAAAACATTATGTAAAAAGAAGAAACCAAATTGTTCTCCGAAATTGATGCAATTATCACACTGCTTTATTGTGATAGGGATTAGTAGGCTGATAAAATATACAGTAAGTGATTCCACATTCCACAGAGTAATATCAAGAGATTTATATGTTTGAAGGCCTATTCGATGATGAGCGTTACAAGCCGATGCAATAATTAAAAAAAATTATTACTGCTAATGTCTTTACTGTTTCAGATAGCTGAGATACAATACTTAAAATAAAAAATATATAGCATACTATATATGCCATAAACAATAATTTTTACATTGATGCAGCATATTCTTCACTATAATCAAATTTAGTTCTCTTTAAAAGCTTAACCCATACTACTTTTATGTCAATATTATATCTTTTACTGCGTCAATATCAAAGAAACTCGTGTATATTTTTCAACAATTTTGGTGGACGATGTTGCTGTCTACAACAGCAACATCTTCTACCAAGTTTGTTGAAATATTAACACCAGAACATCTTTTAATTTAATTTGAAAATTAAATTTTTTGTCTAAGGGTTAAAGTCTCTTCTTTATGTATGTATATGTATAGACCTAGAAATAACTGAACACTGGGTATTTGAAGACGTCATGGGTTTGGTTATGGACGTCATGGGTTGAAACTGGCCCACCTATAACCAGAAATGTGGTTGCATTAATGCAACCATGAAGCTCGACTTTACGACTGCAACGAACTACAACGTTTGACCTAAAAAATAAATACAGAAGGCTTATAAATATACTAATTAATGACTATGGGCATTGACCTTATGACCCCAAAGTAAGTGTCCAAGTTTGGGTGCAGCATGATTAAACAACATGAGATATGAACTGCTATGTTGAGGTAAAAGCACAATGTTATTGTTGAGAAAACCTAAGTTTTGTAATTATCAAACTGACCTTCCCTTACGAAAACATGTTTATGGTAATAGACTGACAACAGACTGGCAAGCTGTGACAAGACTGACAATAAAAAATGAACACTGGCAATAGACTGACTATAAGCTAACATTAATTAAAGAATTGACAATAAACTGTGCAGGGTATCACAATAGCTGGTTTTACTTCGTCAAGTCGAGCTAAAAACATGACCATTACTGTATACTCAACCTGTATCCTACTTCTTGGACAATGAACAACTGTGTTACTGGAATCGGTCTCAATTTTCACGTAGCTCATATAACAAGAGCCTAAATTGGTCACTTTCACACTAAGGGTTGAGTAAAAATTCTCACAGCGGTTAAAAATCAAGTTCCTACAGTCATAACAGCAACAACGTAAACATTTTTCTGTAAAAGCCAGTTCACTGTTGTATCTGCATATCTCACTATTTTTAGTCTACTGATCATCCAAACATCATATATTGTAAAACAAGCGTTTACTATTAAATTGGTATTTAGGATTAAATTGTTTAATTTAATAATAACTTAAATACATCATATAGTTTCATAGCCTAATATGGCCAATTCCTGGAAATGTTACCATTTTCAGGTTAAAATCTGGTTAAATTTTCATTATTATCCCACATCACGTGCGGTATTATGATTAATTCAGTAAAGGCATGTATTAATGTGTATTATAGAACATGTCTAATTAACATACAACTTATATACCTAATCAATGTACTGGTGATGACAATTTATTTAACATGACTCGTTTTATTACAAAGAATTTTGCTGAATACTAAACATTGCAGATATAGTGCCTTGAACAAACATCGTAGCATGAATTACTCAGATCATAAATTTTCTCAGTGTGACAAGGACATTAATAGGAACTGATAACATTTAAATTTTTTTTCTAATTTTTCTCCCTAAAGCACTTGCTGTACCTTGTTTATAAATCACTGCAGTAACATCAATACTGCTGATTTTATATCACATTTGCTGCCCACTACATACTATGTTATATATTACGATACTTAAAACAGAGTGTACTATCAAAAATCTGTGACAAAAAATATTTTTCTGTAATGGAGATGACATTTTTAACATAAGATATATATTCAACTCTAAAATAATTATTACAAGCTTATAACCATGTCTTCAAATACTCAATATTTTTAAGTTAAAAATTTAGAATGGAACACTTAATCTGATTTGATAATCACTATGTCTAGTTTGAGTCAGTAATAACTGTAGAACGACCAGATGACCCGGAGGGTCTGGGTCTTATGTTTTACTAATTACATATACCTACCTCCTTGCATTACTATTGCGCTTTCCTTCTCTGAAGGGAAGCGTAGTAGGATGAATTTTTTACAGCCAGTGTTTGCTGGGTATTGTGGTTATAGAGTGACTGAAGGCTTCTTCAGGAATCTTCATACTCTCTGTAATGATGAGATCCATAGTAATTCACTTGAATGCTATATCTCAGAATGAGGCAAGAAGATCCAATACCCAGAGCCACTGAGAAGGTCATTAACAACCTCATTGGCTGATAGCTATCACATGACCTTCATTTCTTTGACGAATCCAGTCATATAATCCAGCTTTATGCAGATCCACGAAGAGGCAGATGATCCTATCACTACTCGACTCTGAATATCTGATTAAAGCTGAAATTAAAAATTAACCTAAATACTCTACATTATATGACGGGAAATTTCTTTCAGAAATACCCAAATATGTCAAAATCTGATATATCTGGGTATACCCAGAGGCTGAAAAATATAATGAATATCTTTTCTGAATATAACTATTCTAACAAGATATGACCATTTAAATGAAGCCTCAAACCCCCACCCCTTCCCAAAAAAATTCGACAGAGGAGAGGCTTGAAGTGGGCCGTAATGCAAGGCGGTAGGTATATGTAATTAGTAAAACATAAGACCAGACCCTCCGGGTTGTCTGGTCATTATACTACATTACAAACTACCTTCCTGCATTACTATTGCTCAAATACAGATTTCAACATTGCACAAAGCCTGGGAGGCAAATTTTTTTTGCAAAATTGATGTAAAAATAGAGAAATGAATACAAAGTTAGTAATAACAAGTAGAGAAAGATACTATGAAAGATACTATAAAAGACAGTAATTCCTCAGAATTTCTCTCATAAGTACCCTAATAGAAAGGGAACAGAAGAAATAAGGAGGAGATAAGGTCGTCATAAAACGACCCCAAGAAGACAAAAAGAGATGATCATGCAAGAAAGAGATGAATAAATAGGGGTGATGAAAGAGATGATATGAGAGGTGAAATACACACATGAGAAAGAAGAAATGAACTCACACTCACCCCAAATAAAATTTGAGCAATAGTAATGCGAGGTAGGTTGTAATGTAGTAACAACGACCACACGACCCGTAGGGTCTGGTGCTGTTTTACTAATTATATATACCTACCTCCTTGCATTACGGCCCACCTCAAGCCTCTCCTGTTAAAATTTCTTTTGGGGGGGGGGGGGGGGTGGTGGTGACTCTGAATATCTGACTAAAGCTGAAATTAAAATTATCCTAATTTCTCTACATTATATGACAAAAAAAATTTTCTTTCAGAAATACCCAAATATGTTGAATTCTGACATATCTGTGTATAACATATAGGCTCAAATTTAAATGAAGCCTCAAGCCCCACCCACCCACCCCTGCAAAAACAGAGGGGAGGCTTGAGATGGGCCGTAATGCAAGGATATATATATATATAATTAGTAAAACATAACACCAGACCCTACGGGTCGTCTGGTCGTTGTTACTACATTACAACCTACCTCCTTGCATTATTATTGCTCAAATACAGATTTCAACATTGAACAAAGCCCGGAGGGAGGCAAATTTTTTTAGCAAATGTGATGTAAAAAATGGTAAAGAATGAACACTAAGTTAGTAATAACACGTAGAGAAAGATACTACAAATGACAATAATTACTCAGAATTACTACTATAAGGAACCCTAATAGAAAGGGTTCAGAAAGAAAGGAGGAAGAGAGTAGAAAAGCAGGACTTTAAACAACCCTAAGAAGGCAGGAAAGAAGAGATGATCATGCAAGAATGAAATAAATAAATATAAAGGGTGATGAAAGAGATGATATGAATGAGATGAAATACACACATGAGAAAGATGTAATGATCTTACACTAACCCCAAATAAATGTCTTATAAGAATGAAGATGATGGAGAATGAGAAGATGAAGATGAAGAAGGAATACGAGTCATGGCCCCCGAAGTCACCTTCTGAATATTATTATATAAAAAGGAGGAAGGACCAGAATCTTTGAGAAAAGATCATTTACATTTTTATTTCATCTAATCTATGTGGGGAAGACAGAACTCAAGAAAAATTGACTTGAGTACAGCCTTTTTCAATTCCTATTCCGTTTCTGGGATCCCGGAAGGACGAGATAATTGGCTGGCCAGAAAATTTAACTTGCCTGGGATGTGGGCTGCATGAGGTGAAATGTTGCGGGCTTTGCACCAGTGAAGAATTATCAAGGACTCTTGGCAGAGAGACACAGACCTGATCCCTCCCTGATGATTAATGAACTAGACTACTGTGAAATTGTTCGCGCGGATAAGAATTGATAAACTGCATATCATGGGATCCCAAAGGACTAAGGATTGGAAAAACAATCCACAACTCGAAAGGTTGACGTGGTAAGAGGCTTCCAGAGAGGACCAAGTGCCTGAAATTTTCCTGGAATCCCAGATTGATCCCCATCCTTCCAGGGATGCGTCCGAGAAGATGGCTTGAGAAGATGGAATGTGTTCCAGTGATGAGTTTGTGTAAACAAATAACCCGAGGAAAGGGGAATGAACTGGACCACCTAGTAGCAGAGATTGGATGTCTTTCCAAACTGATACCCATAAGATGGAATTTAATGAGGAAACAAGGAACTGGAGGGTCCAGATAATAAATCCCAAGGGAAAAGCTGAAAGGCCTTCTCCTGAAATAGGCCCAAGAAAACACCTTTTCCATCGACACCATTAGGGCTATACAGGGAATATTTTGTTGGAAAAAAATTGCGTAGCAGTCACTGCTAAACAAATCAGTTCATAGCACACAAACTGTGTTGAAACTGGTTGGTGTTCCAACGGGGAAACGTTTCAAAACATGTTTGCATGATCAAAAAAGGCTTTTTTCGTCTACACACGCTATGAGCAAGTGAATCCGAAAACAACCGAAAAGCATAATTTTCCGATTTCGCAAAATGTTTTCCCTATGGAATGCAGGACTGGTCCCAATGTAGCAGTCATTGATACATGTACTATACCGGGAGCTAGTCAATATTTTCAAGACGAGAGAATTCATGATTTTTATAATGTATTGGCGCTTCGATCATGTTGTTCAAGCCACGAACAAAATAAATATGGAATGTAGTCTTTTCTAATATGGTTTCGAAATAATCTAGATGGAGATCAGTGTTAAAATGTGTAATATAACCAGGGTTCGAAATTAGCGAAAAGTTGACTACCAGACGTGGCAAATCAGTAGTCCGTCTAAAAAATTAGTAGTCTGTATGGCGTGTAATATGCGACACGTAGTTTACACAAATTTCACAAATGTGACATGAACAGATTGTTGAATAATTAATATTGGGCTTCTGAGAATGTTATTGAGGATAGTGTATCAATCTTCATGTCTACAGTAGCCAGTATTGTAACATATGTCAGATTCAGAATATGCATGTACTGGCTCTGGTCAAGGTCAGGGAGTATAGGAAACCTAAAATAATGCGTATTTGCAGATTTGGCAATTACATTGATTGGAACCTGTTACTGCTTAAGGCAGCAACACATCTCAGTCAAATTATTTAAAAAAACCCCAATAATGTACCTCCCATGAATACTGTGATTTCATTGACTAGGGCTAACATATATTTTGTAACTTACCAACCTACATCACATATCCCTTTCAACTGGTAGGCTAAACAAAGTACACATCATTCAATTAATACAATGTAAGAAGGCTGAATAGTGTGTGCTTAACTGGAAGCTGTTGCAGGCTATGGCAGCTGTGAGCAACAGGTCCCCCTTAAAACCGTGCAACATATTCAACAGCTTATTAAGATGAAATTGAGTTTCTGCAATACTATGACTTAAAAGAGTTAACAATTTTTATTTAAAAATTACTAATGGTTGTTTTCTCTGGCTTAAATAGTGAATGATAAAAAGTTTTACTGTGATCAGCGTGTATCAATCAGCCCCCGTGTTACTAGTTTTACTACGAATACTACGAATGCTATATATAGAGAAACTACTGCGTTATTCATAAAATTACCGCGTAAAACATTGTTTATTTTCTTTACTGTCGGTAGCTTCCTTGCGATTCATTGGTTGCTTTCTATATAGTTATATTTATTAACCAATAATCTTGCAAGAAAGTATGTTCCCGACTTTGGAGAAGAGTACTCGAGAACACTCTCGCGCATGCGTTGATCATGGTGACATGCCATTCTAAATCTGTTGCTTGCGCGAATCAAGTGCAATATGCCACCGTAGCATGGCTAACTATACTGTGTCGGCCTTGATTTTGAGATGCGCTAACAGTTTAGCATTCGCGATGATATAACTCAGTTTCCAAGACAAACATTGTCTAAATCGACCAGAATAAGCCTAGATAAACTTGTATTTTTAAAGTTTATCATGACACTAACTAATAACGAGGCAATGATCAATAGCCAGACTCCCCTATAAGAGAATTTAGATTTACAAGAGAGTCTGTTACGAGCAATATGTCGACGACCGTGAATACCCTGTGATACATATTGCGAGTTTCCGACTGGTGTCCAACAGGTACTCATTTGCATCGCATTTTGCGATGCGATACCGCTCAAAATATTCCCTGCTATAATATGAAGAAAGACCTGGCCGAAATGAACTGGCCCACACTGAAAACACTGGATAGTAGATATAAGGGCCTTAACAATGGTGAGGGAAGGAAAAAGCTTCCTTTGGACAAGATCGAAAAGGATCCCTATGTGAGTGAATATCTGATTTGGAGATTGACGAGATTTCCCATGTTGACAATACAGCCTAGATGAAGACATATCCGGATAGCTACTGAGGCATCCGGGAACAGAGACATAGGGAATTAAGCCTTGAAGAGTTAATCGTCTATGTAGACCTGAACTGAAAAAGGGGTTAAAAATTAAGGCAAGCAGACATGAAGAAAGATATGGGTGGACACGAAAGAGGGAAAAAGGAGTTTGACATTGAGGAAGTGGCACTGCTATACTAGGTCAAGGGATGTGATACGAAGAGAAATTTAGAAAGGAAGGGTGAAAAGGGACTAGAAATAAGAGTCCTTCAGGACTAGAGAAAGGTCCTTAAGCCGACCTGAAAAGAAAGAATTAAAGACGGGACTGAACCATTTTGAAATTGGAAGACAAGATGAATATTCAGCGTTTTGAGGAATCTGAATCCCATGCCTGAAGATTCACTGGGAATGAGGGAACTGTGATCCAATGAGGAATAAGAGAAAAAGAGAGGGTGGATCCTCAGACAAATGGTAATGACCGTGAGAAAATGTATTAACAATACACTGATCAAAATCAAAGAAACCCATTGGTCCTAGAAGAGGGATAACCAACTTCCTCCAAGGATAGAAGGCAAAACTGAGAGCATTGATAAGGAGAAATGTATAACTACGGTAAAGATTGTAAGAAAATCCACCTCCAGAACAAACTTGGATATTAGAAAAATCTCCATCTCACAAGATGCACAGACCAGAGGAACCTTACCATAATACGATATCATTGTATAAAAAAGCAATCTTTTGCAACAAATAAGACAAAATATGGAAAGACAACCCAGTAAGGATGCTTATAAATCGATCCTGATTACAAAATGAAATGTACACATCAGTTATACACATAACAAATTAAACATAAATCAAGAAGACCTAACAACAAAGGAGATAAGAAGCCTACCAACAGAAGATATACTTGTATGATACCTAATATCTGAAAAAGAAAGATATAAATGAAGAATAAAGGCTAAAAAGCCTCAATATTCCAATTAGGGCTAGGCTGAATCATAACAGTTAGGATGTTTGATAGTTAAGTTAATTCTTGATTATCTCAGTATTAGTCCAAACTGATCTTTGAGTTTGTTTAAATAATTTAGGATGTTACAATGAGATCAGATAGAATAAATCTATGCTTGGAAGTCTATTGGAAAGTAATGTTTCCTGAAATAGAGTGAAAGGCAATGTTTCTTAGTTATAAGAGCTATATCCTTATTCTTACCCCCTCACGAGCGAGGTAACTTGCGTTTATTTCTGCTCTTTATCTTACCAGTTTCTTCGTATGGAGAAAAAAGTGTCATAGACATTATAGTGTTTTAACCAGATTTCGTGGAAAATAGAAATCCCATAGTAAACCTATTGGGAGGGGAGAGTCCAGAAATAGCCAGATAGAATTAGCTAAAACAATACTCATCTATGTTTAAGATCTAAATCATATCCAAAAGATACACTCCATGTAAACAGAAGAGGGAACGAAATATATATGGGGCAAATTGTCAACGACCTACTGTATATAAAAAGCGACAGGAACAATGACAATCTGACAGCTACCGGAAGTAGATAAGAAGGGAATGAAAAGGATAAATTTGAGCCCAAAATCACCCATCCCATGATGGCAGGAAAGAACATGACTCTAAATAAAAGGTTTTAGCTAAAAATAAGAAAATAGCCTTGAAATATGGGTAAATAGTGGAGAGAAAAGTGATAATGTCACCGAGACGAAATGAGACTAGGACAAATAGACTGCCGTAACTACGAGGGCTGACGATAAAACTGAGATACTGAAAGAAAACAGAAAATTCGGGAAATATACTTAGAGTAGAGTCACAAAATACCATGAGGGCAAGTGTAATCTGACCGTAGGAAATTAATAGTTTAAACAAAAGGATGACAAATACGGAGAAATAGACTTAAAAAAGCGAAATATTCATGATAAAGATTGCATAAAAAGTAAATTCTCCTAAAGTTATGAAAGTATGTCAACCTGCCAACATAGAAGGGAGGAGGTGCACTATACAAAAAGATGAACAGCCCGAATAGAACTGCGCCTCTAACATGGGACGAATAATGACAAAAACATAGCTAATTAGAATTGCAAAGTAATCTGACAGATAGGAAAGAGTGTAGTGAGAAAAAATTGAGAACAAATAATAATTACTATAACTTAAATTGAGAGAAGGCAAGGAGAGCTAACATACAGAAAAAGGGGAGAACGCGACCTGAACCACTAAGATATCGCAGGAGAGAGCACTGCTAGATAAGATAATGATATGCACATATGTAATAAGGTGAAAAAAGATTCCATTGGAAAAAACTTATCTAAGAAATATTAATATTCGAAACAAAAAAAATGATAGTAGGCCCGAACCCTGATCCAAGGACCTGAGCCGACCCCGGGTCCGCAAAAGGGACCAGGGCACGGCTCCGCTAAACCCGGTCCCGAACCTTAAGCCGTTCAGGACCGGGAAAACATGGGGAAAAATGCATAAATTGGCGGAAAAAATGTAAATTAAATTAAATTTTGACACTCCGGGGTCCGGTTCCCGCCCTGGGCCCGGGACCTCAAATCTCTAGAGCAAAAGATGTAAGATGATGGAGAATTTTGCAAGGTACCCGGCTCCGGAGCCCACCAGGGCCCCGGGACCGGGGAAAAAAAGTGAAATCACATGGATACTGGCCAAAATTAGTTGAAAAAAAATCAAATTGAATCTGACAAGCCAGAATGCCCGCGCACCCCACCCCCCCCGCCCCGGATCGAAGCCGGTGCGGGGAAGCCACAGGCTGGACCTGAGAGGTGTGGACCCCGGCCCGGAACAAAACCGGGGAGCGGGGCCGACAAGAACTCTAAACTAAGCCTCGCAAGATCCAGACCCGGGGGTCGGGAAAATACTCGGACCCGGGGCCGGAAGTCGAGCCAGGGAGGCGGCAAATACAATATACGAAAGCGACTGTCCTTTGAATTCACTAGAGCAGCCGTAGAAGTACAAAGTGGTGACAAACACGACCGACTTATAATCCACTTGAGCGCAGGCTGCGGAATGATGAGAGTAGAGGTACTTGTGGATCTGCTGGATTTTAAACACGCCTGACTTATAACCAGCTTGGGCCCGAGAGAGGTTAAACCGAACTAGGGCCACATGGGTGCAGCTTGCGGAATGTGGATCAAAGAAGTACATGGATCTGCTGAATCGGAGCACGCCGTGACTGGCTTAGGAACAGGCAATGAACGAGGGGAAACGCGAGTCTTCTTAGTACTTTTGTTCTTTCCAGTTTTTGTGGTACTTCTGAAACATAGAATGTCAGTAAGTGGTAATTTCTTTTTTGATTTAGCAAATAGACGCTTCCTGGGAGCAGCAAACTCCAATGTTTCACATTCAACAACATTAAATGATGAAACATTGGGGTCTGATTGATCCGAGACTATCTTGTTAATTCTGCTATCAATAGAGGAGTCAATCTTACGGACTTGTTTCTGAAGACCCTCCATGGACTGCACGATTCTCTCCAGAATGGCTGAATCAGCTGTGGCCTTGGGTTTGGCCTTTATCTTAATCAGCTATCTTGAAGGATTCCCAGAAACAGGAAAATTAGAAAGAGTCGGCGAAAGAGATTTGAAAAAGGTCAGCCTAGCGACTTGGGACCATGACTTGTATATCAAGCAAGAAGATTTATAAGTATATGATGTACACTTTAAACACACATGACCAGCGTGTTCAGATTTTATGAAACGTTGGCAACTGCCAGACGGACATCTTGTTGAATGGCTCTTATCTTTGACCTTCTCCTTGTCTTTCTTTGGCGATTTTTTCAAATCCGAATCGTAAATAAACAGAGACTGATAGAGTAAAAGCACCAATGAGTGACTCCAGGATAGGCAACGCTAACCTCAATATAATAATAAGAGACTCTACCAATCTCTGATAAATCGGTGATTTATATTATTTTTTTTAGTTTGTTGACGTGAGATAATGCAGGCCATGTTCAAATACAGCGAGCATGACAATTTGAAAGCTTATACATGCTACCGATAATAATGAAGGAGCAAAGTGGACAAATTATAGTCCATAAGACACTCTGGGTGCAAGCACCAAAACTGGTAACGCACCTACCACGAAATTATAAATGATCATCATTAAAATCATAACCAAGTCACTACAACCGACAAACCACTTATCTTTGAAGGTTTCCTATTTTGTCTGACATCCTTGATGAAATCCATTAACTCTTTACTTAACCACAGCAAAACGGAAAAGTTGAAACAACTTTTAAGGCTTTGAAATTTTTTTATTCACCTTCCACTTCAGTAGGAAAATGAATGCAGTCTTGGTTGTTATCAACTAGGTCATGTGATGGCAATCAGCCAATGAGGTTGTCATTGTGCTTAATGACCTGCTCAGTGGCGCTGGGTATTGGATTAACCCTCTTCTTGCCTCATTCTGAGATATAGCATTCGAGCGAATTACTATGGATCTCATTATTAGAGAGAGTATGGGGATAGCTGAAGGAGCCTTCAGTCACTCTGTAACCATAATACCCAGCAAACAATGGCTGTAAAAAATTCATCCTACTACGCTTCCCTTCAGAGAAGGAAAGAGCAATAGTAATGCGAGGTAGGTTGTAATGTAGTAACAACTTAACATATGATGATTTCATTCCGTATAAATAAATTTTGTATGTTTAATTGTGAATTAGAATTAGGGACTCATGCCTGCAATTCAATCTCACAACTTAAAAAATTATATTGATTTATATACGTAATGAAATCAACATATGCTAAGATTTATTTCGTTTCATATATAATTTTAACAACTTTATTTTAACCATTCTGCTGTGACTATGCACCTTTACCATAACAAGAGGCCCAAGGCGCCTGTCTCGCTCACCTGAAGCACCATCAATTTTTGTCAAAATTGTTGGTGGGTGGTTTAGCAGTCTTTTAAATGAGTTTGTGGACATTTTTGCAAGTGAAATATGGCCGCCAAACACACTACATTTTGATTGGCCCATGGCACCCATGTTTTTTTGATGGATCAACTTCCCTTGAACAAATCTTAATGGCCCAAATTATGAACCGTGGATCCAAATTTCAGCCTGATCCTTTCAGCGGTTCTGGAGGCGTCATTTTCGTGAAAACTAGGTCATCCAAGATGGTCGCCGAACCATTTGGTCAATCAAGTCCTCTTGAACAAACTTGGCTTACCTCTTGGCCTAGATGAAGATTCCCCAAGTGCTTTCGGAGAAGACATTTTAAATTTCCCATTGCTTTAGCATGTGAGCTTTTGACGAGAAAATTATCCAAGATGGCCGCCAAACCGTTTATCCAACAGTTACGAAAATTGCAAATTTGAGCTCAGAATACCCAAAAACATATATAGAACCAATTTTGGCATTAAAATCCATCAAATAAAATAATCCAATATGTTCGCCAAACACGCCACATTTTGATTGGCCCACGGCAGCCATGTTTTTTGATGGAGCAACTTCCCTTGAACAAACTCTAATGGCCCTTAGTCCCTAATCATATGTCCCAAATTTTTGACCTGATCCATTTAGCGGTTCTGGAGAAGTCGTTTTCGGGAAAAGTAAGTCATCCAAGATAGCCGCCAAACCATTCAGTCAATCAAGTCGTCTTGAACAAACTTGGCTTACGTCTTTGCCTAAATGAGGTTTCCTAAGTTTTGAATCGATTCCCCTAGCCGTTTCGAAGAACAAGAGTTTTAAAGACATTTCCTAAAATCGGCCGAAATCCAAGATGGCCGTCGGTCAAATTAGCCGATCGGCTTCATTCGAACAAACTTGGATCCCTAAGCCTAAGGATGCTTCCTGCCAAATACAATTGAAATTGGCCTAGTAGTTCTCCAGAAGAAGACATTTTAAATTTCCCATTGCTTTAGTATGGGCAACTTTGCCGGGAAAATAATACAAGATGGTCGCCACACCCATTTATCCAACAGTTTCGAAAACGGCAAATTTGAGATCAGAATACCCAAAAAACACATATAACACCAATTTCGGCTTCAAAATCCATCAAATAAAAAAAATCCAATATGGCAGCCAAACCACGCTTTATATTGATTGGCCCACGGCGGTCAGGTTTTTTGACAGTTCAACTTCCCTTGAACAAACTTTATTGGCCCTTAATCCTAATCATATCTCCCAAATTTCGACCCAATCTGTTCAGTGGTTCTGGAGAA
Source organism: Chaetoderma sp. LZ-2023a (assembly GCA_034401795.1). Lineage (NCBI taxonomy): Eukaryota > Metazoa > Mollusca > Caudofoveata > Chaetodermatida > Chaetodermatidae > Chaetoderma > Chaetoderma sp. LZ-2023a. The sequence continues at coordinate 127,846 of JAVVLW010000075.1, read as the reverse complement.
GTAATTTTCGCTAAAACTAGGTCAACCAAGATGGCCGCCAAACCATTTAACCAATCAAGTTCCCTTGAACAAACTTGGTTCAGCTCTTGCCCTAGATCATATTTCATGAGTTTTGCATCAATCCCCATAACGGTTTCAGAGATTTTTAAAGAAATCCAAGATGGCCGCCGGCCAAATTGGTCGATCAGCTTCATTTGAAGAAATTTGAATCCCTAAGCCATAACGATGGTTCCTGCCACATATAATTGAAATCGGCCCAGTGGTTCTTGAGAAGTCGTCTAAAGGAAAAGTTGATGGATGGACACACGACGTATGGTTGCCCACAGCATAAGCTCACTTTGCCTTTCAGGCCAAGTGAGCTAAAAAAGACATTATAGAAGTCAAATATTACGGCTACAATGCCCTTGACCTTTTACCTAGTGGCAATATCAGCGTGCAGCTTCCCTATGGTATAGAGCCATGTGTCCATGTTTAGTTTCCGTAATATTATACAATTCTGAAATATAAATGGAAACTAGTTTTAGTGATGCAGTGCATCACAAAGGATAACACCACCCACCCTACACCCCACCCCCATCCACCCACCCCTCTGCTGAATGCATGCAATTAATATGGAAGTTGGGTGAACTATGAATTGATACTTGTCACAAGTAGTATGCATCCATACACCAAGATTGGTTAATGTATACAAAAGACTCAATCTAAAAAGCAAGAAAAGAATTGTCTATCATGTTCCGTGAACCTTGGTCATGTCAGGTTGACCTACTTTTGATATGAGACACAACAATAATCTACATGTATCTGTACACAAAAAACTCTTGAAACTACAGCAAGGACAAGAATAATTTCTGATGTTCAGTAAACCATGAAGAGTAGGTCACACTGACCTACTCTTGGTAGATGACCCACCTTTAGGCCATGATGCCTACTTTGGTTACTATATATACAAAAAACTTGAAATTACAGCAAGGACAAAAATAATCTATCATGTTCAATGAACATGAAAAGTAGGACAATCTGACCTACTTTTGATACATGACACGCCTTTATGCCATGATGCATTCACATACCAAGTTTGGTTACTGCAAACAAACAAGAGGCCCAAGGTCCTGTGGCGCTCACCTGGACCATTAGCATTTGAACCTTTTCTGCATTTGCATTAAAGACATGATGGATAATTTTCGGAAATCCAAGATGGCCACCAAAAGAATTGACCAATCAAAATTCTGTACATGCGTTCTGAAGCCTACCCACCAAGGGTCCTTCCAGCTGAGATTAATTGAAATCTGCCGAGTGGTTAATGAGGTGTAGGCTTTTAACTGATTTACCAAAACCTTTCGAAAATCCAAGATGGCCATGCAAAAATTGTATCTTAAGCCTGCCACCATAGGGTCATTCCATCCAAGTCTGGTTGAAATCGGACAAGCAATTAATGAGGAGTAGCATTTTAAGCGATATCCGGTAAATTTTCATAAAATTCAAGATTTTCACCAAAAGATTTACCAATCAAAATTCTCTATACAAGTTCTGAAACCTACACCCATAGGGTCCTTCCAGCCAAATTAGGTTGAAATCCGCAAGGTGGTTAATGAGGAGTAGGGTTTTGACAATTTCCAGTAATTTTTTTTACAAAACCTCAGATTTTCAGCCAAACAATTAATCAATCAAATTTCTGAATAAATCTTCTAGAGCCGACCACAATAGAATCAATCCAGGTTGAAACATGTCACGAAACTAATAAGTAGTAGCATTTTGACCATTTCCGGTAGATTTTTAACCAAAAAATTGATCAATCAAAATTGATCAAACAAAACTCTGAAAAGAAGTTCTAGAGCCCTACCACCATAGAATGCATCCAGTCAAATCTGGTCGAAATATGTCAAGCAGCTAAGGTGTAGCATTTTGACCATTTCCGGTCGATTTTTCATAAAATCTCAGATTTTCACCCAAAAAATTGATCAATCAAAATACGTTCTAGAGCCTACCACCATAGAATGGGAGATGGTCTATCCCCTGTTACCTGGCTGCTGTATTGAGTTGGGGAAAACTCCACAGGACCAGACCCCGCCCCCCCACAAACACCTACGCACCATCACTGGACACCGATGGTCAGAGCATAATTTCCAACGATGCACTATACAAGATGTGTAATATGCCGCTGCTGTCTGTAAAAGTCGCCGAGCAAAGATGGTCCACGTTTGGCCATGTGCTAAGGATGCCAGAAGACACACCAGCACAGAGAGCCTTGGAATTCGCCCTACTCTGAGCCAGCAAATACAGAGCCAGGAGAGGACGTCATTGCATAAATCTGCTAAGCGTGCTACGAGGTGACCTCAAGAAAGCAGGATTAGGTACACTTAAGTCAAGAATGGACCTGAGGAAGCTAAGGATTTTGGCTGAGGACAAGACACAGTGGGCAAAAGTGAGGAAGGACTGATTGCAGCTGTAGGATATTTCTACTACTACAGCCGCAGAATACAGTAATCATACATACCATAGAATGCATCTAGTCAAATTTTGTTGAACTACGTCAAGCAGCTAAGGAGGAGTAGCATTTTGACAACTTACCCTACATTTTTCATAAAATCTCAGGTTTTCACCCAAAAAGTTGATCAATCAAAATTCTGAAGAGTTCTAGAGCCTAACACCCCCCCCCCCCCCCCCAGAATGCATCGAGTCAAATCTGGTTGAAATATGTCAAGCAGCTAAGGAGGAGTAGCATTTTGACCATTTCCGGTAGATTTTTCATAAAATCTAAGATTTTCATCCAAAAAATTGATCAATCAATATTCTAAAAAAACGTCTGGAGGGTAGCAGCTTAGGATCATTCCAGCCAAATTTGGTTGAAATCGATCAAACCGTTACGGAGGTCAGGAGAGCTAAAAACCATTGAATATATGATCAAGACCAAAAAATCTGGGACGGACGCACACACGGCCAAAAAGCCTACTAAATACAGGTATAATGATTTGCTAAATGCAAAAACTTAAGGTTAAAAAAACATGGGCGGGATGGCATAACACCAACTTTTCTTCGAAAAATGTGGAGATAATAATCTGTTTTGAAAAATAAAATATATTGAAATTAGTTTGCTGTAAGATATTACTGCTATGGCTTCCCAAATTGCTCTGTAGGTGGGGCTTAGAATACACCTTCCGTATCCTCTGCGTGTCGTAAGAGGCGACTAAAGGAGGTACGGGTGAGGTAATCCTGACAGAAACCTCGAGTGCTGAAGACGGAGGTTCCAGGCCGCACGGCGCACTCTAATAAACCATGGATCCACGCACGTAACGCATATGATCATGTCGATAGTCACTTACAGGACTGGCGGTATGATCAGCGAACGAAGAAGAAGTAGCTTCCCGAAAAATTATTTTCAAGATATTTTAAAACAACTTTCATGTTCAAATGGCTATTTTGAAGCTGAGAATTCAAAAGTGAGTGTAAATAAATAAAAAAGATACTGTAAAATTATGCATACCTGCGTCTTTTGAATGGATGGTCGTATAAACACTTTACTAGGCGACATGTTTGGTAGCAAAGACATTTTACTAGTGGTTGTATAAGTAGCACTATTTGCAGCACTAGTCACTGATACTGGTGTTGTTGAAACAATGTTATGTGTCACTACGGTGACAACTGATGAACGAAATGGCGCTATAGTTCTGCTTTGACGTGATTTGGCCATAGTCACAGGTATTAATGTATTTACTTTTCCAGGTGATTTAACAGGAGATATTGCGATTTTTGTTCCGCCAAACTTATTAGGTGATCCTGGAATTGCTGTAACAAACTGCCTACCACCTGTAGCACTAGTCAATATTCCCTGGGAGGATAGCATTATAGTTTTAGTTGGACTTTGTTGCACGTGGCCAGTTTGCTGTGATATGACTCTGACAGCACCGCTCCCCGAAGGCATTGTGATTGTTTGTCCACTGCTTGTCTTTAGGTGCTGAACAGACACAGACTGTGGCAATCCTCTTATACCTGCAGAATTCTTGGCTATAAAAACTTTTGTTATAACTGGCGCCTGTGAAGAGTTTGTGGTGAGTGGTCGCTTGAGTGCAGCTACATTTTGTAATGTAGCATTAGTAATCAATGTGCCCTGTCCACTACCACTAGTTACCGTACCCGGAGTGACACTATTACTTAGCACAATACCAGAAGTCTGATTGCTTAACACCCTGCTTGCTACACCTGGACTTAAAACACTTACACCAACATGTGTACTAGAAGTTGGATTAAAAAAACTTGTACTAACAGGAGCATTTTGGTCAGCTGGTGGCTTATCAAGTTGTAACACGAGGGATGAAGGCTGAGAAAACAATGGTGTGCTTTTCACAGAGTTCAGCACAACTGACTGACTGATTGGGTCTGTATTACTACAGTCACTAGATTTAGAAGTTAACTGAAAGTCACATGCATCCTGAGGTGAAACAGCTCGCTGAATTTTCTCTAGTTCTGCTTGGATATCTTCTAACGCTTTTGCATCCTGGCTTGTTAACTGACCAGGAAAATCCATAGAAACATCTGATTGCAAGGATGCACTGCTGTGAGAGAGTCTGTCATGTTGAGATGTGGCTTCATGAGAGACGGGCAATGAAGGCATGGATGGCGGATTCAGATTCAAACTCTCATTGTTGCCTGAAATACAGAAAACACGTTATATATTACCTAGAAATAAATCTGTACTCGACAGAAGAATGATTCTTTATGATCGATGGTCTTTTTACTATGAACCGTAACTCGATATTTGAGCCCGTCTTTCATCGTAAATTTTCAACTAGATGGACTGCATCCTATGTGTCGAGCTCTAGTTTTTCCGCATATCACAAATGTGCAGCAGAGAAGCAAAATAAAGATTTCTTAAATTAGCATACCCTTTGATAAATTAAGAAAACATTGAACAACTTTAACATTCTAATTCTTGGTCCAAACCACGTCAAAATATGGAAACAATTTGACAATCAGTTTCCTTATGATGGAGTCGCGATGCAATGATGGCATAGAACAAATCTGTATAGTTTTATTGTGATTGGGTAAGCCCATGATGAACTACATGTCCACCGAAAAACTTTAACATCTACCTAATTTTTGTCGCAAAATAGTCCAAAACCAGTAAAAATATGGACAGAACATGGAAATTATTTTAATTATGATGTAGACTGGATGCAATGATGGCATAGAATAAATCGACCAGATGACCCAGAGGGTCTGGTTTAATGTTTTACTAATTATATATACCTACCACCTTGCATTACTATTGCTCTTTCCTTCTCTGAAGGGAAGCGTAGGAGGATGAATTTTTTTACAGCCAATGTCTGATGGGTATTGTGGATGAGATCCATAGTAATTCGCTTGAATGCTATATCTCAGAATGAGGCAAGAAGAGTGTTAATCCAATACCCATAGCCACTGAGTATGTCCTTAAGCACAATGACAATCTCATTGGCTGATAACTATCACATGACCTTGTTGTAGCAACCAAGACTTCATTCATTGACGAATCCAGTCATATAATCCAGCAGATCCATGAAGAGGCAGATGATCCTGTCACTACTCGGCTCTGAATATCTGGTCGTTATTACTACATTACAACCTACCTCCTTGCATTACTATTGCCCAAATGCAGATTTGAACATTAAACAAAAACCGGAGGGAGGCGAATTTTGCTCAACATTGATGTAAAAATAGAGACGAGTACGAAGTTAGTAATAACAAGACGAGGAAGATACTATATAGTAATTCCTCAGAATTACTCTCAAAGCATCTTAATAGAAAGAAACAGAAAAAAAGGGAGACGATACGAAGGGGGATCATAAATGACCCCAAAAAAAACAGTAAAGAGAAAGATCATGCAAAAGTAGATGAATAAATAAGGGTGATGAAAGTGATGATATGAAAGAAGTGAAATACACGCATGAGAAAGAAGTAATGAACTCACACTCACCCCTAATATAACTGTTATACGAATGAAGATGAAGGACGAGAAGATGATGATGATGATGAAGAAGGAGGAATATGAGTCATGGTCCCGGAAGCTACCGTATGAATTAGGGCTGTGGGTCGTGACGATTTTCACGAACCGAACTGGTTCCCGATACGCTTGTCCAGTTCACGAACCAGTTCATGAACCATCTAATATTCAAAATCTGAACTGATGAACTAGAATTAGAAATATTGCGAAACACAAAATCATTTTCAAATTCTACACAACAAATGCTTAGTATATAACAGCCAGATAAGTTCAATACACTCAAATAAGTTTCATTGCATGTTTAGTTGGTTACTTCTTGCCGTTTTATAGACGACACTAGTTAAATAAATCGATATAGGGAACCAGGCTAGTACGGGAACCTCATCTAGACAACACAGATATCTAGATCTGATAGATCTCCTTGAGTTTAAACAGCTAAAATCATTTTGCCGAATACAAATTCTCGGCTACTTTGAACTGGATTTTGTATCAAGATAGTACAACATAATTAGAATGCATAAAAGTTTGCAAAAAATACGCCCATATAAATGCAGTTGGTCGATAAAAATGTTCTAAACAGTAGTTTTACTGGTAGTTCATTTAGTGCGATCTATACTGTAATTGTATATCTATATCTAGCGTTTTACGACATTGACCAATTGGCGGTAGTAACAATTGCGTGCTGAACATCCTCGATTTTAATCAGAGAATGCACATCGCATTTTGATTGGATATACTGACTGGTGTTCATTAGAATAGCCAATGAAAATGTAATGGAAGAATGATTAGAAGAATAATTTGAATGCTGTATCATTTCCCGGAAATCATGGCCGATTTTGCAAATAACAAAGAAAATATGTCACGTTCGCCTTTTCTTTGACAGAGCACGCATGCCGAGTAGACCTTCTAAGCCTGTAATATGTTGAGATGGTGTAATACACATAAAAAACATTTTCTTGGCTTTAAACCATTTAAGCGAGGAAGGTATGTGTTACTCTAGGACGATTATGCTATCATGGGTGTGGGTTGAACGTACTCGGAAAATATTGTCGTAAATCTGAATTACAGTTTATCATTCAAAACTTGTATACGGCTAGAATAAGTGCATAGTAAATCGTTTTCGTCATGATTTCCGGATATTTGCCTCGGACAGATGGAAAATACAAGCGGAAAAAAAAAATTATGGTTCGCGAATCACAAGATTCGTCAAATAAAGGTTCGAATATTATTCGTCTTCCCAGAGTTCACGATTGTTCGAAGGTTCGAATGTTCGCCCAAGCCATATTATGAATGTACTTATAGAGGGTCTAGAATCTTTAAGATAGAAATTAATAAAGGTATTTAGAGATCCGTTAAAAAGGGCACAAGAGGTGGTAAGGCCCCTAACATAATGGGCCTTAACACCCACAATAGCATTGTCCCCAGGGGAGGCCAATTCATGGCAAATTTTGATGGTATCAACTATCCAACGAGAAATAGTTGTTAATTAAGGAGGCAGGATGTCTATTGTCGGATCGTTTGGAATCAGTGCGAAGCTTATAGATATTAAGGGCCCTAACTGGGCACCAGACAGAATCATCTGGTGAAATAGAAGAAAGTTTATGAATTATAATAGGTTTACCCAAGAATTTAACTGACTGAGTTTTGGACAGGAATTCTGCCCTGGGATTGAGAATAATGCTATTCCCAGTAATCTGAATCCTATCCAGTTCAGCAGAAAGAGCATGAATTTCAGAACGATGGCTGGCTGAAGCTACTGCTAACAGGAATAATGCTTTAAGGGTAAGATGTTTCAAACAAACAGACCCCAAAGGCTCAGTGTTTCCCTGCTAAAACCTGTAGAACAAGTGCAAGGTTCCAAGTAGGCAGGGTTTTGTTAAGGGGGGGGGGGGGGGGAAGGCGAGAATTACCCATACCTTTAATGAGGTCGTGAAAATGTTTTTAAACTTGCACTGAAGGATCAGTAAGACACTGAAGAAAGGAGTTCAGACCAAAACGATAGGATCTGCGTGTTAACTGAAAGTTTCTTCTGGTCAAAGAGGAAAACCAGAAAATCTGTGACTTGGGTTACAGAGACCTTAGAAGGCAGGATAGAATGTTCTAACACCATTTTTTGAAAAACTCAAATCAAGCTTTATAGATGTTTCGAGTGGAAGATCTGAGTGATTTCTCCAAAAGTTCTTGAGCTCTAATTGAAAAGATTGACGAAGAAGGGGGCAAATCGACAACCGCCAGACTGACAAGCGAAAAATTTCTGGGATCTGATGGAGAATCCTGCCTCTGTTCTGGGACAATGGATTGTGGGAGACAGGAAGAAGAAGAGGGAGATCTACAAGAAGGTCCAGGAGATCCGGAAACTTTGTCAGCCAAAACGGAGCTATTAATAGGACTACCCAAGGATGTTGTCTGATCTTTCTGAAAACCAGAGGAATGAGAATCGTAGGGGGAAAGGCATAGGCGAACATGTTGTCCCAAAACTGAGCTAGAGCGTCTATTGAAAGAGCCATGGGTTCCGGAAAGGAAGATATGAAGGTGGATACCTTTCTGTTCTTGAGGATAGCAAACAAGTCTATGTGAAGTGAAGAAAAATCAACTGGGCTACTCCCTCTTTCAACTCCCATTCTGTATCTGGGATCCTGGAAGGGCGAGATAACTGGTTGTCCAGAAAATTCAGTTTGCCTGGGACATGGGATGCTCAAAGAGAAATGTTGCGGGGCTTGCACCACTGAAGCATGCCCATGGACAGGGAGATGGACCAGGTCCCCCCCTGATGATTGATGAACGAGGCCACTGTGAAATTATCTGATCTGATAAGGCTTGACATACCGAGAAACAAGGGTTCCCAATGAACTAGGGCATGGAAAACAGCCCACAGTTCTAGCAAGTTGACACAGTAGGAAGATTCTGTGAGGGCCCAGGTTCCCGAAATCTTCCTGGAATCCCAAATGTCTCCCCACCCTTCCAGGGATGCATCTGTGAAGATGATTGCCTGAGGGGTTGGCGGATGAAGAGGAACCCCTAATAAAAGGGACTGACGGTCTTCCCAAAACCAGCAATGAGTCATGAGAGAGAACTTGATGAGAATTGGAAGATCCAGAGAATCTAGAGACTGATTCCAATGGGCTATAAGATAAAACTGGAAGGGTCTTCTCATCAGAGGAGCCCAAGGAATCACTCTTTCTACTGATACCATGAAGCCTATGATTCTGAGAAAGGATATGGCTGAAACCAATTGGCCTACCTTGAGAACTTGAATTGTGGACATCAACGTCTGGACATTGGGAAGGGAGGGGAATAATCTCCCCTGAGAAAGGTCGAAAGTGACTCCCAAATGGGTAAAAACTCGGCTTGGGGAGAGACGCGACTTTTCCACATTGATGATCCAACCTAGGTGAAGGCACACCTGGATACATCCGCAATGAGGGATACAGGATCGGGAGCTTTGAAAAGCCAATCGTCTATATAGACGTGAATTGAGATTGCTTAAAGGCGAAGGCAAGAGGCTACTGACGATACTATTCAGGTGAAAACGTACGGGGAGGTGGTCAACCCAAATGGGAGACTGCAAAACTCCCAAACTCTGCCTTTGTAAGCAAAACGAAGGAACTTGCGGAATGCCAGATGAATAGGGACGTGAAAATATACGACTTTGAGATCGATAGATATCGTCCACAAGCCCACCTGGAGAGATTAAATGATGGACAGAACCGTCTCCATCTTGAAGGATAGGCTCACAATTTGAAGATTTAGGGATTTCAGATTTATAATGGGACTCCAACTCCAAACACCCCCCCCCCCCCATCTTCTTTTGAACCAGAAACATGGTTCAGAAGTAACCTGGATTGCATTGTCAATCCAAAACCTCCTGCACCGCATGTTTTGATATCAGTGACACAATCTCTGATTCCAGAGCTAAGAGTTTCTCTGGGCAAGAAGGAACAGGGGTCTAACGAGGAATGACAGAAAGAGGAGGATTTCTTTCCAACAAGGATGATGGCCGTGATGAATGGTCTCTAGAACCAACTGGTCTTGAATGAGCATATCCCAGTAATCTCTGAATCTGGAAAGACGATTGACTACTGGGATGATTGGAAATAGTAGGGGACTGAAAATTCTAATCTGCTGGAAGAGTAACAAGTGCCATCTCTTGAACTTATAACGTCAAAAACGAGGATGAAAACAACCACTCGCCTTACGAGAACCTCTAGATTGTTTCCTAAACGGGATTTGCGCTCTGGACCTATTGGAAACAAATCTGAATATTTATCCTGAACAGGAGACCTACGTTGAGGAGAAGGGGATCTACGAGGAGACTGATTCCAAGAGGAAGGCTTAGAAGGGGAAGATCTAGATCTATTAAAGGATCTATTGGAATTCACAAAGGTTCGAGAGGGAAAAGAAGTTTGAGGATCAGAACGAGGAAACTTCTTAGGAGGAAAGGACCTAACTGGAGTGAAAGAACGTTTCCTAGACGCCTGAAGAAGACCAAGTTTAGAAGATATCTCATGAATACTTTTAAGTCTATCCACCTCTTTCATGATAAGACTAGTAGATTCAGGACCAAACAATTCCTTGCCAAAACAGGAAGTAGAGATAAGAGTGTCCTTAAGTTGCTGGGAAATAGCTAAAGAACTAAGAGCTCTCTTCCTACGACAGTTGTTGACAAAACCAACCAAACTAGCAACCAAATTAAAGATGTTGTGAGGACTAGATACCCGATCGCTCTGATTAACTTGACAATCATGATACAGATTCTCCTTTAATAGAAGAACAAAATGCTTTAAAAATTTTTGTAATTGGCCCAGCCAAAGCTGAGATAAACATATAGCAACCACCTCGACAACCAAACGTTTTTAGCTATCGCGCTAGAGTTGTGACATCACACCGGGATGACACCAATTCCTATTACCGGTAGTCTAGATTATTATCTCGGGGAGCATAGCTAGGCTCTCTACTGCTGCGCGTATTAGGCACCTATGCACCTATTCTTTGACAATTCATTGTTCACACAGGGACACTACATTGTTCGAGATGCACAAAGCTTCAATAATATCTAAGTTGATGATATTTATATAGTTGATTAAATTTAAAGGACAGACCTCATGGTCACGGTGCCTGACATCACAATTCTAACGTATAGGCCTGATAGAGGTGACAGTAACATTGGATTTCGTGTACGTGAATTGGGCTATATTTAATCAAACCTACCCACACACTTCTTGGAATACAATTCTACAAATGCATATATATCTTATCTTTCTGGATTGACTGCAGAGATTTTGCATAAATGATAGGCATGCATGTACACAACCTTTTAAATGATAGTTAAGTAGGCCTACACCGCTCAGTGCAGGTACGATCGCAATTTACCATTGTGTAGGCTTATGAATAAATTTATGATTGCAATATAGCAGTTACTCCAGCTATGTGTTTAAAGTTAACTAAAATGTCAGGTAAATATAAATCTAATCTAAACTAATCTATTTGCGTATAGTCTACATTGACATATTTTTGACAGTACACGATTTGTTTACAATTTAGGCACCGGTCGAGGTGCGTAGCGAGGCTTTCACTGCCGTCCGCACGCTTATGGTACAACTTAAATAACAAACTGTTGAATATTTTGAACATAATTGGGTTGGATTTCAACCCAAATTGTGCTCAAAATAGTCAACATAACGTTTCTTGTATCATGTTCATATGGTTCTAACATATTTGTGTTTCTGCTTTGGAAGCATTTAACCTTACTTATGAGCTGCACTGTAAGCAAAGATACTACGCTAGCGACCTCTGAACATCTGTCAGTTCACCTACCTATCCGCTACAGCTAGTTTTGCTCTCATAACATTGAAATATGAATGTATGCCCCCCCCCCCCCCCCACTGTTCCCAGTGTGACGTCACAGCGAGTGATGTGATTCAGATTGAAGAGTCATTTAATCTCGTTATTTGGGCTGCCTAACATATTTTTCTCACTCCAAAGTGACGCTATTGTGTTTAAATAGTGTAGTATAAAATTAATTAAAACTCGTTATCGACCGCAAGTCCTCACAAGACATTTAAGGTTAAATCTAGAAAATCAACCATACATGACAAGGCAGACTGAGGAATAGATTCACCTCTAGAGGAAACCTTAAAGATAGCTTCTGAAAGACGAGCTGAAAAATTGGAAAGCCTAAATCTAAGCCTAGCAGACTGTTCTAGCAATCGAATCATGGCAGAATACGAAACTCTAGACTTAGCTGTATCTTTGATAAGATCCCAAGCATTGCCGAATTGAGACTTAGGTCTAATAGTAGCATCAAAGTCAGAAAGAGGCACTCTAATGGACGAAGATAAGTCAGGAGGGACCAGTGAGAAATCAGAAAAAAAAAGCCTGCTGAGAAAAATGATCTAATATATCAGCTGAAAAATTGTAAATCGGAAGAACGCGATAAAAAGTAATATTGTCTTCAGGAACCAAAGGAGATTCATAAGAAATATGGCTAGTATGCTCAGGCTGTAAATCAACATGAAGAGAATCTGACACCCATTGGTGAGTACTGGACCAATCATTCTCAGCAGCTCTAAGAAATAGAAACTTGGAATCAGAGGGTCTCCCCTGATAGGGATCATGAGATGAAACAGTAACTGAATCCTGAGACGGGATAGAATCCTGAGAATCATCCACAATAGAGGAAACTTCACCGTAACTAGACAAAATATACGATACCAGAGAAGGATGAATGAATGACGATGATGATGATGAGGAAGACGCGAACTTAACCTTAGAGCGAGAATGACGAAGGATACTCCTAGGGACCAAGCTAGATTCAAAAGCCAGAAGGAAATCGATAGAAGTAGTAGGGTCGGAGTCAAAATGATACCACCTCCCTCAACTGGCAGCCGTTCGGCGATCCGTGGCCCCCACCGCCCTCTCAATCCCTGGGGCATAGGGTTGTTGAGACATGTGGTTGGTGTATGCCTCTAGATGGAGATGGGAGCTATGGCCCCCACCGCCCTCTTAATCCCTGGGGCATAGGGTTGTTGAGACATGTGGTTGGTGTATGCCTCTAGATCGAGATGGGACATGGAAGGCCGTGGCGAATATAAAACCCCCGGGCGGACCCCACTGTCCGGGAGAACCTCCTCAGGATTACCGACCAGTGGCCGGCCTCTCTCTCTCTATTGTGACCGGTATCCTGAGGAGGTTTTTCTATCTCTGGGACACTTTTGTACCTATCCTACCTATGTACCTATCCTACCCCACCTATCTCCTACCCTACCCTGTTGCTATTCCAGCCGGCTGGTGTGTGTGTTTGTCTGTGGTGCTTTGGCCCCGTACTGGGGGGGGGGGGGTGTCGCGGTGGGTCTTTATCTAACCTGGTCATATTACCCCGGCCCTAGTGTCTTACCTAGTTTCAAAATTTCAGGTAAGTTCTAGCGAGGTCTTTTGAGCGGATTTGAACCCCATTCTGCAGCCTGGGAACACTATGCAATTCAAACTCTATCAACTCTATTGATAGACCCACCGCAAAACCATTACAATCTCGACTCTTACTTTTTATCTCTGAGCTTGAGTTGTGAAATCGCTGTTACTGCGTTATCTCGAAGTGACGTCAAGATCTAGAGTGAGTCGAGCCTGGTAGCGCAGCAAACACATAACTTATCAGCTATTGCATACATGGTCGAGATAGTTAATGCATTGTATTATAAATCTCATTATGTGTTATTAGCAAATGGTAAACTTTAAAATCACAGGTTCAAATCTCGCTATGTGCTATTAGCAAATGGTAAACATGTCTACAATTACTCTTTACCCGTTACCCGAGAAGCATGACATCACGTCAAGACCAACTCGCACAGTGACATAAAACCCATGATTGCAGACCACAGACCCTCGACTGGTCCAAAGTCAAGAATAGTAGTTTATTTAGCTCACCTGCTATGCGTTAACACCCAATTAGACACAGCATCGATAATGGTATACCACGTGTGAACGCACAACCATACATTATGTGTAAACACTCAACTACGTGTAAACGCTCATCTACAAACAATATTACACACAATGGGCTGGCCTGAAGAGCTATGGTCATGCATGCATGATGTAGGCTGTGCGGCGCGATGAGAAAAAGTACCCGGGCCATTGCGTGATATGAGCAACTATGCAGATCGAAATCTTGAGAAATGGAGAAGCTCAGGGATCCCAACATTTCGCTCGTCATTTCTACTAACATGCCTTACATGTCGCGGATGTTATCCGATGATTGTGATAGCGATGGACAAACTCTTCAAGCATATGGATTATTTAGAAACGTGTGGTGGATGCTGCTATCGAGTTGGGACAAGAGTGGGAACAAGAAATGCAGTAATCCCTCGCCCCACCAACCTCTCAATGCGCGCACTACTTCCACATATCACATCAGCTCGACCACATCTCACACAAACACATAGTCTCCGTCGGTATCACATCGACACGACGGACCACCCACAGGTTTTTCCAGGTACTGAGCGCCTTGTGATCAACCACACATAATAGGGTCTGCACGCCCATTTAGAGACAAGCATCCACTATTACATTGACACGACGGACCACCCACAGGTTCCAGGTACTGATCGCCTTGTGATTAACCACACATAATAGGGTCTGAACGCCCATTTAGAGACAGGCATCCACAGTGATATACACCATGATTACTGTTGCACAGCTTCGCGATGTTGCAAAGCAATTCGGCCTTAGAGTAGGCTCTACGGCCAAGAAAGCTGACCTGCTCCAGATGATCGGACAGGCCTGTGCCGAGGAGTGGCAGAAGCGACTCTCCCGAGCAATGAAGATGGGAAGGTTTCCAGTGCTTACCAAAGATGATTCTTGGAATCCCCACAAGAAAGCGCAGCGGATCCGTGAGCTTCGTCAGTTGGACGAGGAGGTGACTGCTAGCTTGCGAGCCAAGACTGTATCGCAGCGGATGGCGGACCATCCACTGGAGCGCTTACCTCACCTACGCAGGATCACTAAGCGAGTGATGAGGGGGCCCGAGGTCTGAACCCTTAGCCCGGAGCATGAGGCGAGAAGGCGAACACATCCTCGACCAGCATCTCGGCGATAGGGAGACAGAGGATAGAGGATGCCAGCCAGTACGCTGGACATTCTTCAGAGGTCTAGAAGGAGACCTCACAGGCCAGATCATGCAAAAGAACCAGCAGACTGTCCAGAACGCCTTCTACCTTCGCTACACCCATACCTATTGCATCCGTCACATCGAAGACGGTAGGGTGATGCTCTTCCACAAGAATGCTCCAGGGAGCCTGTGGCTGAACATGATAGGAGCAGCTCAGGACTGGGTGGCAGCAAGAGAGCAAGCCCGCCTCGACACAGACAATATCGATCGACCCAACACCAAGTGCGCTTTCGTTCGATCAATCAACGTTGAGGTCAGGGCTGTCATCGACCACCAACCTATGCTTGTGACAGGCCCCCTCCCAGACTGGCTACGACAGAAGAATATGACTGCCCTCGACACCTACAGGGACAACATGTGTCTCTGGAGATGTCTAGCAGTCCACCGAGGAGCGAGAGCTGATAGAAGTACAGCTCCTGCACGAGAGCTTGCCACACAATTCTCGCTGGATCAGCTGGACAAGGTAGAGTTCTTCGCCAAGATCGGGATTCGCGTGTATGAACCAACTGAAGAGGGCACCTGGCACTTGATCAGGCAAGCGGCTCACTAAACGCATGCGCAACCAGGGTATGGTGACGTATGAGCAGGAAAAACTCGGACTCTCCGCTTACTATGATAAGCGCCATGTGCTACCAGATGGTGTCCATACCGAGCCCATCGAGTATCATGTTAGCACCCTAGGTGGTGGTAGCTGTGTGTCTTCAGGGACTAGCTGAAGCTGTAGTACAGTGTAGGCCGCCCCTCCGCCTCCACATACCTGTCAAGCCTGTGAACATCTATCGACCAGTTGGGATCTGTTGCACGCCGTCGACCACCTTCCAGCTCACCAGGCTCATACAGGTACCGAACCAGAGCATCAGGTGGTAGGCACTCCTCTCCCTTGTTCGCTCCTCTAGAGCTGTGACTGGCAACAGCAGAGTGTCTGATAGCCTCTACCGGCTTCTTCCCGATTAGCCTAGTAACCTCGGCTTTGGATCTCGCCACAATAGAAGGCAGCCCTCTCACCCATACTCTAGAACATTCACTCGGCGCAGCCATTTCCTGGGCGTATTGGTGTGGGAACAGTCTCTCTGCCGGTGTCCGATTCCACCGCTCAACGACAGCCTGGGCACGGTGATGCCCTACCCTGGAATGCCTGGGCCACCTGGCCAGCTGACTTGTCTGCGAGCGGTACTGCCGCCTTGTACCTGCTGGCGACATCGACAATGGTGAGGGCATACTTGTAGGTCTTACGACCAAGCGAGTCGTGTGGAAGGAATAGAACATCTGCTTGGTGAACTCTGTTCGGGACACTTTCATCGAAATAGGCATGCCTGATGTGCCATGGACGAGGTCTGTATATCTGCCACATCGCCTGGTGGCTGAGCCACTGGCTAACTGTCTCCAATGTGAAGTTGTGGCCCTTGCAACGTGCAGCCTCGAGTAGTTGAGGGGGCTCATGGTAATATTCACCAGGCTGATAGTAGAGTTCCTCAAGAAAGACAGTTGATAAACTCCCGGATTTCATCACTGACGTCCACTCCCGTCCTGTCACGCACGGCCTGGGTGAACTCTAAACAGACGGCCGTCATTCATTCGACCATCACTGAAGACCTCCTCAAACACCTCCGTACACTGGCTTCTAATCTCTGCTGGATCCTCACTGAACGGTAGTTTATCGACCAACCCTCGGAAGTTAAGGGACTTGACTTGGTCGTACAGACGCCATCGGCTTAAATGTTCGGCGGCCCAGATGGCCATGAGCGCTATGGCAACGTACGGTAGCCAAGGGCCTGCGACTCTGAAGAACGTACCTACTCCTGAGGCGATGGCTGGTATGGCTTCAGAAATCTTCTCCACACCATGGAGAGCATTGTTGGCAATCTTGCGGACTGTCTCGCCAGCCTTCGTTGTGAACAGAGTCCCAACTGCTGCCAGCGGACCGATAGAACCTTTTACGTAAGTACGATAGATTCCTTTCGCTCTGTGTACTAGCTTGCGGGATTCAGACTCTACATCATCATACTCACGACCGACATCGTAGTCTACATCATAATCCTCCTCATCACAGTCCTCGTCATCTATATCCTCGACTGGATCTTAATAAGCCTCTGGTTCATACATCGCTCTGGGGATCCGTCGCTGGGGGCAGCTATATAGTAGCTTTAAACTGTAGTCTATAGCATGGGATCCGCGATCTTGAATGCGGGCGTGTTTGCTGTAGCGAACTGGGGACTCAGCTTCGCCGACAAGGCAGCGGCAGAGGTCGAATGTGAGTGTCATAACCAGGCGATGGAGAAGCTGTCTAAGGAGGATTTTGAGTACAGCAAAGCACTCGAGCATATGCGCCAGAGGGAGGCACGCCGACGACAACTCCGAGCTCAGGCCAACCAGAGCATCAAAGAGGCAGATGAGAGTCTCGATGAGTACTACGAGGCTGTAAAGATATCTGAGCCAATGCTCGACTATGAAGAATCGAAAGGTCAGACGACAGCAGAGCATATAGTAGTGGTCGCATGCTCAAGCGGAATACCTGATGTGTTCGACACGCATACTTTAGCATAGCCAAAGTAAAGTACCGTCACACCTAATGAGCGAGTCCCAGCTATGAGGTTTCCGATGTTGAAGCTGAGCCTGTTGCCATGATTAGGTGGGATGTCCCTGCCCCCAAGGTGGTGATGGCCCTCGAGTGCCGACTCAAGGTCGTTGCTTCCACTGGTTAGTTGCAGAAGCGCATATGACTTAGTTCTCTGTCTGTAGAGTTGGCAATCAGCCAGGTTGCGTACCTCACCAAGAACATTTGTCCCAGCAACCACAAGCTTGAAGTCGTCTAGCGTATTCAGCTCCTGGTCATTCTTGTCATGCCAGACATGAAGTCTTGGAGCATTCATCGTCACATCTGCGAGCTGCTCAGTGTACACCCGGAGGAACACCCTATCCTGCATGGCAGCCAGATTCATGTGTGTGTTCTCGAGAAGGGTTAAGAGTGGAACTGCCATGGGCATCTCGACACCTACCTGTAGTTCGAATTCTGTGAACCCATCATTGCACCCCACAGCGTAGTACCCCTTTCCATTCGCATAGGTTGGTCCACGAGCCAGCCGGCCTAGGACTCAGTACTCATCGTTCACATAGGTGGTGTCCATGGTGCTGTTGCTCTGCACGATCTCCCACCTGTTCAGAACCTGCGGGAGCTCTACCGTCCGTTCTGTTGTGCTCTGAAGCTTGAACTTGAGTGTCATGCTCTTGATCTCGTGGATCTGTGCCGAGATTGCAAAGTCGATGTACTTCCCAGCAGCGGACAACGGGTTCTCATCGTGTATACTGGGTTGAATGACTGTCAGGCAGTCCTTCCGAGGATCAGTGCGGTGCGATGTCGCGGGTTCAATGGCCCCATCTGGATGTTGCACATACTGCAGCATGTTTAAGGTCTGGGTATATAAAGGTTTTAAACGGCTGCCATGTTCGGTAATGTTCTCCAACAGATTGTCTATAGGACAAGTCGGCACGACAGTCACGGTGTGCACTGTGACAGGGTCCGAGGACTGCTTCGTGACATCAACATTATCCACGAGCGAGCCAAGGTCACACCTCCGTCTGATGCGGAGATACTGGCCGCCATAGAGGAAGGAGCGCCATCTCGTAGTACAAAAGATCTCCTGACTCGGATACTCTACCGGAAGTTTGACAGCACCCAGGGCAGAGTACTCAACCTACCTGTGGCCCAAACCAACAGTCCTGTTATTCTAGCTCTCCAAAGGGGGAGGGTCGAACCCAAAGATCTACTAACGGTCGGGAAGTGGGCTGCCGTATTTAGCCTCCATAGCCAGGAAGAGCGAGATATGCTGGATGGCCTCCAGCCTGGAGCAAATAACTACTTCAGGGAGGTCAGTGCCGCTGTAGCGGAGAGCCACGACATCGGTCATGCAGAAAGTACTCAGGAGGGGCTCACTGTTTGCCGCAAGGGGGCTGTTGAGCACATCTTCAACGAAAGAGGGTGCAGGCGATTGGCCAGTAATCTACCATTCTGAAATTCCCAGATAACTACCAGGACTACCTCATCAAATCCACTCGCAGGCACGATGCTAGTCGCGCATGGCTAAAGTGGATCTTCCGTGAGAAGTTCCTGAAGAAGAGAGTCCTAGACACCGACCCTCAGTGGGTAGAGTTTAGGCGACAGGTTTCTGACAAAACTGACAAGTTCCTCAAGCTTCTGACCAAGGTCCTCAAGCGTCTGACGAAGTACCGGAGACCGCGGACGAAGTTAATCAGCCTTCTGATGAATGAAAACAAAGTTGCGGCAGCTGCGACGGTCTGTCAGCAATGACACGTAGAGCAGGCTAGTTTTCTGGCTGGATTCAGCTTGTAGGTGAAGGTCTGCGCCTTTTCCAGAGATGGCTTGAAGTGTGACAGCTCACCTGTCTCCTTGTTGCTGAAGATGAAGCGGTACAGATCAGCTGCCCTCTGTACACCTGCGATAAAGTCCCCTTTGGTCTCCTTGAGGGTTAGGCTGTCGTATATGGTGTCGAGCAGGGCACGTCCACACTTGGAGCTGAAGTATAGCAACCGGGCATTGTGGCGGATGTCCGGTGAGATCTCGCGGGTGTACTTCTGAAAGAGGATGAAGACAGTTATCTTTGTGTGCCGGATGCGCCTGGTGATGTTGCTGAGGTAGGTGACTGTCTTCTGGTCCATTGCAGGGTCATCGATAACTAGAACAAGTGGTTCTGTCAGTCGGGCTGCCAGCAGGTTCTGCGTCTTGGTGATTGGGCCATTGTACCATTTATTGATCATTACTGTCAACCGCCTCAGCGGCGGAGTCAGACACCAGAAGGATGTATTGAGAGCATAGATGTTTGGCCAGGAGAGCCCGCAGCAAGATGTTTTTCCTGTGTCCTGACGGGGCAATGATCAGCACCACCTGGTCAGCATCGGCCGGCCTACTGTCGAATGGTACACACATGTGTGCGGAGGATGGTTAGCACTTGGTCGGTGGTAGCCTCGTCTATATCTGGGAGACTAAATGGCAGTACTTCCTGCACCAGCTCTTTTGCCTGATACGAAGGGTGCGATAGAGGCCTCAAGCATGAAATCCCAGCAGCAGCTGAAAAGATAACGTACAGGGCCTGTGTCAGCACCCACAGTGTCTAGTACATCCAGTATCTGTATGATACATGCATGGGATGCCATGACTATCCTGTGGTCTTAAACGGCAAACCAAAGAACCCTGACTTCTTCACCGCTGGTAGCTGGAGGCTGGCGGTAGCACCCTTTTTGCCATCGATAGTGATATTGCTCAGGCCGATGGTGCCTATCTTGAGATTCTCTCCATCCTGTTGGAATGAGCTCCGCGATTTCAGGAGATCCTTAACCAGGTCCTGTGCAAAGGACTCAGCCATAACCGTGATGGCGCCAGCCTCATCGACTCCGAGCATACCTCGCCCTCTCCTTGATGCCCATGCCCTACCCCCTTCTTCACCTCTTTAGAAACTCCCTAAAGCAGGGAAATTTACCATCACTTTGGAAACTGGCTCATGTATCACCTTTATTTAAAAAAGGTGATAGGCATTCCGCAAACAATTATCGTCCTATTAGTCTGACATCAGTTGTGTGTAAAATACTGGAATCTCTAATAAAAGACCATTTAGTAACCCATTTGGAAACTAACAATCTGATAACTAAAGACCAGCATGGATTTATTAGGGGACGCTCATGTGTCACACAACTCATTTCCATTCTAGATATTTGGACAGATGTCTTAGATCATAACGGGCAGATTGATGCTCTCTATTTAGATTTTGCTAAGGCATTCGACACTGTACCACACGAGCGACTTCTACTCAAACTTGAGAAATATGGTATTCAGGGAATGGTCTTAAATTGGATAAGAGGGTTCTTATGTAATAGAAAACAACTAGTGGTAGTAAATGGTACACACTCTAAAGTAGCGCAAGTTCTCAGTAGGGTCCCTCAGGGTAGTGTTCTGGGCCCACTTCTTTTCATTTGTTATGTAAATGACCTGCATGAAAATATAAACTCACCCATTCACATGTTTGCAGATGACACAAAAATTCATAGAGAAATACGCTCCATAACAGATGCATCAGAACTTCAAGATGATCTGAACAATATAGAAGATTGGTGTTGCACATGGCAAATTCTTTTAAATCCAGAAAAGTGTAATGTAATGCATTTAGGATCAAATAACAAGAAGTATCCATATTATGCAAACAAAGGGGGTACACAAGTCAAACTAAATGAAGATATTGTCGTTAAGGATCTCGGTATTAACATTGATAATCAGCTGAAATTTAGTGCACATTGTAAGACACAGGCAAATAAGGCTAACAAAATTTTAGGATTAATCAGACGATCTTATACCTATTTGGATGCACCAACGTTAGTAAAATTGTACACTTCGCTTGTAAGGCCAATCCTGGAATATGGCAATGGCGCATGGTGCCCCATGTTCATTAAAGATTGTGAAACCCTCGAATCTGTACAAAGAAGAGCAACAAAAATGGTGCCTTATTTAAGATCTCGCAGCTATCCTGATAGACTTAAATATTTGAAGCTCCAATCATTATACTATCGACGTGCAAGGGGGGTTATGATTGAATCATACAAACATCTACATAATATTTATAATATTCAAAGCCAGTATCTCGAATTAGATAACAAAGCCAAAACCAGTGGTCATAGCCTGAAATTATCCAAAAAGCGGGCAAATAAAACCATAAGACAGCATTTCTTTTCAACTCGTATCACCAACAACTGGAATGGGTTACCTGAAACTCTCGTAAATTCCCCTAGCTTAAATAGCTTTAAAAACCAATTAGATATATATTGGACTACCTTTTGGTATATACAAGAACCTATGCACATCTGGTGCTCTGCAGTAAACATTGCCTATCTTAGAAACTTATACGGTGCAATGCATTTACTGTATTATCTACCTACAGGCTAAGTGGCCTATCAATGTAGTATATGATAAGTAAGTAATAGGTTCACCCATGATCTTGGCGGCGGCAATGTAGGAGGCACCACTGATGGCGATCTTTGGGATGGGGTGAATTATTCCGAGACAGTGCTCAGCCGCCCCACTCATCACTGTCGCGAGGAAAGCCCGAGCAAAGGCCTCAGCAATAACCTTGATGACTCCAGCCTCATCATCGGAGCCACCCTCATCGTCGAAGCCATCCTCATAGTCGAAGTCTAGGAAGGAGATAGGGGCAACAGTGTCCTCTGAACCGAGGCGTTCCTCGCCCAAGTGAGCAAGATCGCCTAGGTCTGTGAGTGCCAGAGGCATAGTGCTATATACAGACGGCTTAAACCCACTAGTCATACCCACCCACCCCCACTGAAATAGTTGGGCATAGGAGGACCACGCAGTCGGCCAAGGGAATAAGTAGCAGTGCTCAGGGTACTGGCCCTCTCTGCAGGGGCATGCCTTGTGGGTGGTCCACCATTCCCGGGCATTGGCAATCCTCAATCCGCGTGCTCGACTATGGGCTACACACTGCCCTTCGGACGCCATGCCTCATATGCTGCTGGGGTCTCGTGATCCATCTCTCACTATTCAGAAGTTTTAAACGTAGGCGACGATGATCTCAGCCATTGCACTCATTGCTAGCCCTAGAACCGCGGCTTCCATTAGTGTAACACGTTCACCCATGATCTTAGCGGCGGCAGTGTAGGAGGCACCACTGATGGTGATCTTTTGGGATGGGATGAGTTATTCCGAGACAGTGCTCGGCCACCCCACTCACCACTGTAGCGAGGACAGCCGCAGTAGCGGTAGGAAGAACCTCATTTCCACCTGTCATCTTCACCACGGCTACATTCGCCGCCACGTTACTGGCGACATGGACTGCCAGAGATTTTGCTTTGGTCATTAACTTCTGTGTCTTGGTTCGCAGCTGGTTCTCCACCGTCTTAAGACTCGCCTTGCTCTCGGGCAGTTGCTTCACGATCTGTACCTTTGACGTCATTGTTTAAGCCCTGAGTATATAAGGTGGTTAAACGTCTGCGTCCCCTGTCGAGAGAGCTAATAAGATTTTCCCAGTCTGCATCTGCCAGGTGTCCGGGTTGGTACTCAGGAATATTCACCTCCCTATTGAGACATTTTAAACATGTCCGGGCTCACGCTATGCGAGAAGTACTATGATGTCTTCCGGAGGGAGTTGAAGGACTACAAGAAGAAGACACCAGATGAGCTCGCTCAGCTCTCTGGTGCTGAGCTGACAGCTGTGAAGCTCTATCTAGGATCTGGTAAGGGACAGATCTGCCTCCTCGAATACCGTATCATGGGCGGGAGTATCGTCGAGCAGGTCCTGTGAGCTAATGGTTTCTACAAGGATCGAGAGAATCTGTCAGATGTGTTCCAGCAGTTGCAGACCGCCATGGCCTCACCTGACTCAGAGCTGAACAAGGCTCTGCGATACTACAAGCTAGAAAAAGGATGCGCTGCGGACCCATCCAGCCCTTGGATGTGCATGTTGGCAGCGTGTATAGGGGCTGTAGGGCATGCCAAGCTGGTTGTGTCTCACCGTGGTCCCCACTGCTACTGTAGAGTCAGGATAGTCTTATAGCTGATTTGCTAGCGGCGGAGTAGGCTGATCCCGAGCGCCATGATAGCTAGGCCTGACACCACACATAGAGCTGCCACGGGAAGCCGTGTCGTGTCGACTAGCTGCAGTGTCGGGGTCGGAATGCCTTTATGTGGAGCTGCCATGGGAAGCGTCATGTCGACTGGCTGCAGTGTCAGGGTCGGAATGACTGTATGTGCTGCCATGCCCGTACTACGCGTAGGTGCGTTGATATCAGTGTTGAAGCCGAAGTGGACACCGGGGGAACTCCCCTCGACTATCATGTTGTTATAGTCCCTGACTTGGAGGTCCTCGATGTTCACGATCATGTTGCTCAGAATCAACCGTAGGTGTGGTGAAATAGCAGTCAAGTTTGCGACAGGCCTTCTGCAATCCCAGCTGGAACGTAGCAATAAGACTACTGGGGTCTGCCACGATGATCATATCCTCAACGAGACTAATGAACATGGCCTGGACCTCTGCTCCGCTGACACCATCTATGGAATGCCGCAGCTTGGTCTGTGCTGTAAGGAGGCAGTAGCACAGTGCTTCCAGGGACTGGTTGATCCAAGCGATCCCTGCCGGTGTGAGGCCTGAGGTGGTGTGTGGGACAAAGTACTTCCACACATCTGGATAGTCCTGCCGCAAGCCAGTGATGTGCATATTTTGCACCAGCGCTCCAGGGTCGGAGTCTGGATCGAACGAGAATGTCGCTGTCTTCCGACGGCCTAGTCGTCGGGGGTGTTCGATAGGGGAATCCTGAGTAGTCACATCTCGGGTCACCGTACATAACCCCTAGACTGCTGTTGTCACCACCATGCCACAGATAGTCTGGATAAGCGCTGAACTCTCTCTGTAGTCTGCTGGCCGCTGAGACGCTATGACTGTTGAGCTGTGGGTCGAAGTCGTTTGTATCAGTGAGGCTTGCACCCAGCCCATGTAGGATTCGTTGCACTGTGAAGTACACGTGGAATCTGAGACAGCTGGCGATGAGCACAGCTTCAGGAGTACCAGAATAGATGTGAAGCAGGGTGGAACTTACTCCACATCCTGCCGTGGCACACCACACGGCAAAGTTCAGCTGCTGATTCCAGTATGAGATGCTTGGAGCAGACATCCATGTATGAGCTTGCTTCGCATCCTTGATGGTGATGGGGCGGTTGGTCAGCGGTCATGGGTTGACGGAGAAGCTGGTTGCATCTATCTGCTGGAGTCGCCAGCCGTGTACTGTAACACCCTCGTCAGTCAGGGAGGGGTATAGTTCTGGTTGCTTCCGCCACTCTGATTTTGCCATAGTATACCTGGAGATTAAACCTGCACTCTGATTTTGCCATAGTATACCCGGAGATTAAACCTGCATCACCTGCAGAATCTGCTCATGAGTCATAGAAGGGTTCATTTTGGAGAGCCTGGTGAACCGTTCCAGCTTTTTAGTGTCGAGACAGACGTCTCTTAGAAAGTGGTCATCCAGCCCTATGTCGGGTGCCAGTAGCTTTCTGAGATGTGACATCTGGAACTTCACCTTATAACCAAGATAGTAGGTCAGCCGCTGGATGGCTTTCTTGGTCTTACACTTCTGTGCCATCTCCTCTTCCCACTGTATGACATCTGGCTCATCCTCGTCTGTGAAGACACCTGGCTAATCGTTGTATGTGAAGACATCTGGCTCATCGTCGTCTGTCACGACTCCTGCGTCCCGCTTACTCTCCTCCAGGAGGGCCTGCCAGTATCGGGAACATTCACTGTTCCTTCACCTCCTTGCCTTGCTGGCAGCCTGTTGATACCAGCTCTCCCGCTGTAGTCGCTCTCCTTCTTGTTGACAGATCTGTTGCTGCGTGAGCATCTGTGCGTCTAAGGCCTTTGGGCAACCCTCTATCGGGTCCATCATCTCAGCAAAGGTCAGATATTCCTGGTGTGATATCATGTTGTCGTCAGGTCAAGGAGTAATAAGAGTGTAAACTCTAAATCTGCGTCCGATATCCCATCCGCGCTGGCATATATGTTAATGGAGGGGCTGTCAAATAGGTGGTTTACAGGTGTGAACAGGCTAGGACTGCTAGCTTTCCATAGGTTGCTGTTGGCACCTGGGAGATACTCTATCACATCCCGGTCGACTTCTACCAGTGAGCTGCTGTGTGCACTGCCCGGAGGTTGATATAGCACATCAGCGTCTATGTTGAAGAGGACCCATTCTACATGGTACTGTACCACCCGTCTCCCCTCTAGAGAGGGCAAGATTACGTTCTCACCACCGGAGAGCAGCAGTCGGACAATCGGCATGGTTATATCTCCTGTTTAAATCCCTCCTATAGCGTGCTATGGAACCCATATTTACTCACTCGACTGGTCTTGCTGACCTGGCAGATGTGTACGAAGTTGATGCTGCCAAGGTAGAAGAGAGCGATGGCAAGTCATTCGCCCTACAGTAAGAAGCAAACTCAAAGGCATTCTCCCTCCACCCCATTGGTGGTGATGGGGTGGAGCTGCTCACAGACCTCAAGGATGTGTCGAAGGAGCGCCTGCCTGGGTCGCAACATAGATGGCCACAAGATTGTGTTTCGGTATGATTTCCCGAAGAGGAAGTACATCCTCGAGCCGTTGATTGAGGTCTCGGATACAGAGGTGGCAGACATCAACACCCTAAATGATGACCTCGGCTTTCATCTGGTCAAACCCTATTCGAGCAATGCCCCGCCGATGACACATGAGGGTCTGCTATTGACCATGGCAAAAAACCTGCAGTTCATGTTTGAGAAGAATGAAGTGTGGTACCGTGCTGGACCCTGGCAAACATGGTTGCCACTCTATAGGCCTCCCGCAGTCATTGACATAGAGGTTACTCCCCTCTCCACTGTTGTGAAAAGGGATGGGACAGTTCGAAAGCTCTATAATCGGGGATCATCCTTCCTCACCTATATAGGTGAAGGTGTCTCCCTGACGAGGGTGGGTCACCGGATCGGGGTTACAGGTGGAAAGCTCCTGCTGCGTCATCCATTCGATGGACCAGAAGACGCTGTTAACCTCCAGGAGGGCACACTACAGGTAGATGGTGTGTCACATGTCTCCAAAGCCAAGGGTGCTGTTAAACTGCTTCAGCGAGTTGGACTCATTAGCCCGCAAACGACTCATATAGTCCTAGAGCTACGTTTCTTAGCCGGCGGCAGAGTGAAGCAGCTAGCCCCTGCCCCTGAGGGGATGAAGATCACTATTGATCCGGATGGAACAGGGCTCGATCTGGCACAGATATTTCTCGAGGGGTTCATTCTGTTCAGTTTAACTCTTCATGTATAGCCATGATTCTCATCATACTGCTCGTGCTGGCGTCTACAGCAGTGGAACAGGGCGCTCAAACTGCCATGATATTGGATGCCAAGTGGGCCCACTTCCGGGATGACCCCATTACAATCCTTGGGTCGACCCCTTGCGGAGAAACATTTACGACCGCTTTCACCCACGTGAAGAGACCGAGTCTGTCTGCCACTTCTATGGTGTGGAGAGGGTAGGACGTGGTTGTCTGCTGGAGACACCTGCTCAGCAGCAGATTCTCTGAGTAACATATGAACATGCCAGTCTGCCGTGGTGCAAATGCTAAGCACTTTAGCATCCTACCAGGTGAGCGTTGTCAACGTAGATGGAAGCCACTATGGGTGGTCCCATCATGCCGATGCAACTCTGGCAGAGACTGTGTTTGTCTGAGCCTACACAGTCCCATCTCTATCTAGAGGCATATACCAACCACATGTCTCAACAACCCTATGCCCCAGGGATTGAGAGGGCAGTGGGGGCCACAGATCGCCGAACGGCTGCCAGTTGAGGGAGGTGGTATCATTTTGACTAGTAGTAGGGTCGGAGTCAAAATGATACTACCTCCCTCAACTGGCAGCCGTTCGGCGCTCCGTGGTGGCCCCCACTGCCCTCTCAATCGCTGGGGCATAGCTCCCATCTCCATCTAGAGGCATACACCAACCACATGTCTCAACAACCCTATGCCCCAGGGATTGAGAGGGCGGTGGGGGCCACGGATCGCCGAACGGCTGCCAGTTGAGGGAGGTGGTATCATTTTGATTCCGACCCTACTACTATAGACCTTCTAAAGGCAGTGACAATCGAATTCCCAGAACTGTCTTTTGACAAGAAATAATCTTTGCCTGACAGGCCAATAGAGGTAATTTAATTCACTAATAATTCATTGAGATAACAATTGATCAAATCCTGGGAAAGACTATCCCGAGACATAGGATCTGAAGAATACGACGGATTCTGACAACTAGAAGAATTCCCAACAACGGATCTGGAATGAGATAATGAGAACTGATCACTGGATGACAAAACAGTGCAATCTGAACAGGAATTGTACGACAAAGATTTACTAATGACTGAAATATGTTTAACAGCCTCAGAATTAGTAAGATGAGAGGGAAACTGAAAATTTGACGTTAACCTACCGGGATAAAGATGAGATCTAGACGAACCCGGGTCCTCTAGCGAAACTGGGCACGGATCCACTAACCCCGGATAAGGCCCTGGACCATTTCTGGGATTACAAATAGTATCCCAAAGAGGACCCGCCGACCATCCAGAAGTCTTTCGATAAGTAAATGGAGGAAGCCCGAGAATTTAGTACGGGTCCCGGATCCGGAGAAACATGTGAAAACTCACATGATGATTGACCAAAATCTGAAGAAAATTCTAAAATAGATTTTGACATGCTGGGAAGACTAGTCCTCGCTCCAG
This sequence comes from Chaetoderma sp. LZ-2023a, assembly GCA_034401795.1. NCBI lineage: Eukaryota > Metazoa > Mollusca > Caudofoveata > Chaetodermatida > Chaetodermatidae > Chaetoderma > Chaetoderma sp. LZ-2023a. Next base: position 99,408 of record JAVVLW010000075.1, on the reverse strand, counting down.
CCGGGGCCTGATCTGGGGCGGGAAAGCCGGGAGAAATACCCGAAGAGAGGACCAGGACCCGGGAGAAACCAAGGGCCCTAAGTAAAACAGAATCCGAAGAATCCCTAACGGCCAGACCCGAGTAAAAAACTGGGTCCGGACCCAAGGATGAAATCGGCAACCTAAGCCGGCCGACATCCCAACCTTATCAGCTCTGGTACAAGCTGTCCAGTAATGTAAACATTATTCCATTCTTACAGAAAGGCGCGATCCCGGTTACTAATTTCAACAATAAAAACTGTCACGAATCAGCCTAGAGGGGGGGGGGGGGGGTCTGCTAATTCACCAGTAATGAGAAATGTCTCGCGCAGTCGTAGTTAATAATAATCGATAATGCGTAGTCGTATTTTATGATTGGCTCGCAGGCCATCCGATGTCATTAGGCATGAATGAAAAATTACTATCGTAGTAAAATTTTGATCACGTGACTCATTGTCATTCATAACGAATTAATCACGTGATTTATTTCAACCAATCTCTGTGTGACTCTCCCGATCAACATTGATGGATAATTGCGGAACAAAAAATCTAGTCACTGTGCCGCTTTTAAATGCAGTAAAGCAATATCTTAGCGCCCACTTTGATGGGTTATTTGACTCAATATATTATTACTGGAAGGTTCCGAGAGTAATACCACCCGATATTTAAGTGTTTCATTACATTGGAGCGAACGAGAAAACAGACCTCTATGTCAGGAAAACCGGTGCGTAGTAACTCTTATTTCCAGTAAATCGCATTTCCAGGAAATTGTCAGTTTAAAGCATACAAGCTAAGAAGGGTCTATCCACTAAATTCCTTAGAGCTGGTTACGCACTTTATTGTGGCGGACTTGCAGGACTCACAATAAATTTAAGTAAAATATTCACAAATCGAGAATGAGCAAATCAAGGGAATTCGTAAAAAATCAGGACCACCACGCACACGTTAAAAAAAACAACTACATTAACTCCATTTCAGTCTCAACTTGAGAAATAACTTGACACCAGATTGTATAAACTTACTGCAAACCCCGCACATAGTAGCAGTAAGCTGTATTTCCATTATTTTACAAAATAAGATGAAATACAACAGACAGCGTTCCAGTTGTGATTTTTGACAAAAACTGTCACACCCATGATACTGTCAAAAATATCAACCATAACAGGAACTGAATATATGCTAGCCTAACAACTATACTTATTAGAAAAATGGCATGGTATTTAAACAGCAAGGGGATGTTTGAGAGTATAGCGAAGGAAACATAATTTACACCAGGTTTATGTATAGATAAATTCCAAATAACAAATAACAATGAAAATTAACTACAAGCGTTACGGTTGTGATGTATGATCACACAATGGATGCGTCACACATTACGACCATAACGAAAATCTTAACAAATATCGCACTGCGGGATATCCCAAGCAACAACAGCCGTACAACTATGTTGAAAAGTAAGATTCTAAACACATTTATGGATTTCTTGTCAGCTCGTACGGTTGTGATTTCTTGACAGAAAGTTGACCACTTAATTTTTTTATCATAATTTAAACATAATCTAGCAATAATCAAATCTATCCAAGTGGCAGTGAATGAACAAAAGATATAGAGATAGTATTTGGGTAGAAAAGTACAGCCATACAGGTAAGGAATAGCAACTAAGCTAAAGTGAGATTTTATACTAATTTTTGACGGAATGCATAACGACCATAACACACAACTTTGAAGTGAAATAAAGTTTTTCTCCTATAAATCATGACAAAAATGAGCATATTCATAGAAAGCAATGTCTTTTTCTTTAAAATGTTTAGGCTGAAATCCAAAATAACTCATTTAAATCCTTCTTTAGCACTCTGAAAATTGGCTCATTCTCATGTCACATTTACCCGCTCTAATCTCACTCATATTTGTGGCTGTTAGTTGAATGAAACTAATTTTATTCTGCACTCATTTAACTTTTTTATCTGTAATTATCTCTCTGAGATACCTTCAACTTGGAAATGATAAGAACAGGAAAATTAATTGGGTCTTTATCATCGAAATTAACAATTCAAATGTAGACCCGAAATCGTTCATCAAATACAGTTTAGTGTGGACAAGCCCAAATGGTCTTCGGCTTTTTTGGTTAAAATTGTAATGTTACGAAAGAAGGAGGCTGCTGCACTCTGATCGTTGAGATAAAAATATGTAAAAGTGGATTCAGATTTCCATCCTGCCACCTGCATGACTTCATCTAAAGACGAACCGGCAAAAAGAGCGAAAGAGGCAGTCATACCTCTGACATCGTGGGCTTTAATTTGGGAGAGGTTAATTTGAGGCTATCTCATAACAAAGCTTAATCGTCTCACAAATCCTTCTGGCAATCATTGGCTTCGAGTACGGCTTAGATAACTCTTCCGCGTAGGAAACCCATAAATGGGATGGATCAACTCTTAAATTGGTTCGCTGTTTGTACATTCTTAATGCCCTAACAGGACACCAAAATTTGTCGGATGGCGAAAAAGATGATAAAGATTTTTAAATGATCGGACTAGCAGGAAAGCGGTTAGACTGAGTTTTAGATAAAAAATCTATAAATCTATCCCTTTCGGCAGAAAGAGCATGAATCTCTGAACGTCTTCTAGCAGAGGCAGCAGCAACAAGAAAAACAGCTTTAAAAGTTAAAAATGTAATACTGATAGAGAAAATAGGTTCAAAATGGCGACATGCCAAAACTTGAAGAACCAAAGCCAAATTCCATGATGGTAAAGGCTTAGCAATCAGAGGACGAATATTACCTAGACCACTAACAAAAATTTTAAGTCTTATTATCCTTGACATCGGCATTCAGAAGACAAGGAAGAGATGCCAGAGAAAATCTATAACCCCTAACCGTATTAGCTGATAAATGTAAAGAATCAAACAGATAAGATAAAAAGTCTAATACTTGGGGTATAGAAACTGAATCGGGCACGAGACCTTGGTCTGAACACCATTCTCCAAAAATTTTAAGTCGACCCTTGTAAACTCTGCGAGTCGACTCTCTTCTGGCAGAATCAAAAATTTCCTGAGATCTTCAAGAAACCTTATTCTCGAGGACTTCAGACTCAAGATTCTCCAAACACAGAATGAAAATTTCTGGGTTTGGATGAACACAAAGACCTCTTACTTGAGATAGAAGATCCTGGGAGACTGGAAGAAGATGAGGGAAGTCTACCAGAAGATCTAGAAGGTCTACAAACCAAATCCTCTTTGGCCAAAAGGTGGCTATCAGAAGAATCTCACAAAATGGATCTTTGACCTTCTTCAAGACTAACGGAATCAAAATCGTTGGAGGGAACGCATAGCCGAACATTCCTGTCCAGGACTGAGACACGGCATCCACCGCCAGGGCTTGACTGTCCGGAAAAGGAGACATGTAAGAGGAGATCTGGGCATTCAGAGAGGTTGCAAACAGATCTACTAGAGGACGATCCATAAGACTGAAAATCGCTCTGACAACCGACCTCTTTAACTGCCACTCTGTGTGGGCGAATTTGCTGGGACATGACAGTTGGTCCGCAAGAAAATTCAGACTGCCTGGGACATGGGAAGACACTAGAAAAATCTGATTCTTGCGGCACCACAAGAGAAGGTTCCACACTTCTAGACAAAGGAGGGATGACCTTGTACCTCCCTGCCTGTTGATATAAGACACCACTGTCGAATTGTCCGACCGAATCGAGACTTTGAGACCTATCACAAGATCTGCCCATGAAAGGAGAGCCTTCTTGACAGCCCACAACTCCAGAATGTTGATATGGGCTGTCGACTCCTCCAGGGACCAGAGACCGGAAACTGACATGGAGTCCCAAACCGCTCCCCATCCCTCCTGGGAAGCGTCTGTGAAGATAATCGCCTGAGGGGAGGATTTTACCAGTGGAACACCCATCAGAAGCAGAGAACGATCCTTCCAAAAATCTAGATGAGGGATCAAGTGTTCTCTGATGGGAATCTGATGGTAAATAGAGTGAACTGACTGCTTCCAAAGGGACATTAAATACATTTGGAAGGGTCTTCTCATCAGCGCCTCCCAAGGAATTACATTCTCTACGCTGACCATGAAACCTATCACTCTTAACAGGAATCTTGCTCTTACCATGGGAGAAGACAGGATTTCCATTGCCACTGATAAAGCCTCTATCCTTGGATCTGAGGGGAAGACTAGACCCCGGGCCAGGTCGAAAGAAACGCCTAGATGCGTAAAGATTTGAGATGGAACTAGGCGTGATTTCTTTAGATTTAAAATCCACCCTACGTTGCATGCCAGACTGTAAACCTCTGGAAGAATTCCTGAGAGAATTGAGGATGACCTTGCTTTTACCAACCAGTCGTCTATATAAACGTGAAGATGGATAGAACGACGGTGTAAAATTCCTGCCACGGCTGAAACTAGATGGGTAAAAAGGAAGGGAGCCGTGGTCAGGCCGAAGGGCATGGTGCGGAACTGCCAAATTCGATCATTGTAAGCAAACCTCACGAACTTTCCAAAAGGAAGGGTGAATGAGAACATGAAAGTAGACGTCCTTTAGATCGATGGAAGATGTCCACATTCCCTGATCTAAACTGGAAATGATCTGGGAGATTGTCTCCATCTTGAACTTGGGGGTAAGAATCATAAGATTTAGCTTTTTCAAATTTATGATAGGACGCCAACCTCCTGTTTTCTTGGAAACTAAAAAGATGATCGAATAGTAGCCCGGGTCTACTCTCCAGTGGGGAACCTCTTCTATTGCCCTCTTGACAATCATGGATTCCAACTCCTCTTCCAAGGCAACCAATTTTGCCGGATTGGAGGGAATTGGTGTCCATATTGGAAGAAAAGAAAGAAGAGGAGGATGACGGATCCCTGACGGTGCATAAACCCAACGTATCTGAGAAACTAGCCAGGAGTCCTGAATGAGGGCTTGCCAATTCTCCCAAAACAGAGAAAGGCGCCCTCCTTCTGGCATGTTGGGAAACAGCCACTGGACCGACTGATCCGAAGGCACAAGAGGGGGAGGGATGAAAAAGGGAAGAGAGGTTGGACTTGCCCGGGAATAGTCCACACCTTCAAACTCTCTTTCCTTGATACCCTCTAAAGGAAGAACGACCTCTGGACCTGAAACTAGCACAACGAGAAGGGGTCTGACACCCCCCCACCCCCCCCCCCCCCCCCCCCTCACGCCCAAGGAGAGACTGCCTCCCTAGAGTCCTGGAACGATGAGAGGATATGGAATCGATCCGATCCTCCTCCGTGGATCGATCTTGAAGATTGGAAGAAGAAAGATTGGAATTATTAATAATCCTAGAGGGATAAGCCCCAAATTGGTCTGGTTTGAGGCTCTTTCTTCTAGGAGAAGAATTCGGACTCTTCACTGAAGAAACATCTCTTTTCGAGGAAGGATTAGCAAAGGAAATCTGAGTCTGAAGCTCCCTAGAGGCCTTCAGGTGCTCAGATTCGGCACAAATTAGACTAGGAGCCGACTGTCCGAAAATATCTTGACCAAACGGGGGTTGCTAAAACAAGACTATTCTTCAAAGAATTAGAAATCTGAACCTCAGAGAGCTTCCAGGATCTACGCTTTGAGGTAATGAAACCCAAAGACCTACAGACTGAATTAAGGGAGCCACGAGACAAATCTGCCAAGGAACGAAAAACTGACAAAGGAACTTGATCACCACGTTCTTCAGCCTTAGGAACAGCCTCAGATAAGAGAGCAAGGAAATTAGATGACTTAAGCTGAGCTCTGCAAACAGACTCCCATCTAAAAAGATCATTGGAAAGCTCAACCTTGGAAGACTCCTTTAAATGAGAAGAAAGAACATCCGAAGAAGAACCAGCAAGAGACTGATAAGAGGCAACCTTCAAATAATCCTCCTTGGGAACTTGAACAGGAGCATCATATTTGGAAGCAAGAGAGAACTCCTTAGTGTTAGTATCATTAACAAAGAAATCAAACATATCAATGACTAAGTTATCAATAGGAAGAACCTGAGGAGAGGAAGAAGAGGAAGAATCAGACGTAGAGAGCAGACCCGAAAGAAGGAGGGTCAATAGCAAACTCCTCCTTAAGAGGAAGAGAAAGAGTAGATGCGATCCACCTGTGAGCATTGGACCAGTCTTCCGAAGAGGCTCTGACCGGACAAAACCTCTTCAGATCCCTGGCCCTGACAGACTTGGGAACTGACGGAAGAGACGGATGAGGAGGAGAGGAAGAAGAGATGAGAAGAGTTACCTGAAACTAAAGATTCACCTGCCCTAGAAGAAATAGGAGAACAGGGTCTTCTAGCAGACTCAGGAAAGGAAGAAACTTAAGAAGAAAAAGAATCCCTACCCTGATCCTGACTAGAGGACAAGAAAGGAAGAACTAGAGAACTGGCAGAAAACCTCGAGAGGATAGAAAAGCGAGCAGAAACAAACGAATGATCTAGAGAAGAATCCCTAATCACAGAAAACAAAGAGAAATCTAAACCTGAATCAACAATTTGAAATTCTAACTCAGGAGAAAGGACAACGGATACAATTGGATCAAGATGATCAAAAGAAGAAGCAGAAGAGAAAGAAGGAGGAAGAGAAGAAATTGGAGGAACAGATGGAGAAGAATGATCTAATGAACCCTGAGAGGAACCAAGCGAAGAAAGACGGGAGAAACCCGGAGGAGGAGGAATAGATGATTGAAAAAGAGCTGACGAATTAGACACATGACTGGATGAGAAATCCTTAGCAGAAAGAGAAGAAGCAGAGACAGAAGAAGGAATAGGTTTAAAACCTGGAGGATGAGAAGAGGAGTAGAAAGAAGGAGACCTCAAGGAAGATGAACTCAAAACAGCATCACGAAAAGAAGGAGCCGAGGACGGGGAAGATGAATCAACCTCAACTACATGAGAAGGCAGAAAAGAACCATAATTGGAAACTAAAGAATCCTGAGAAAACAACCATTGAGATATTTCAGAACCAGAACCTACAAAACTCCTATCATCACAATCCTTACGCTTATCCTCGGAAAATTTCTCTGAATCTAACGAGGAGACTGAAAATGGAAGCGTAAGATGATGCTCGGATAATATCTTAGACGAGGCTAAGCGACTATGTTCTCTCGCTATCCCGGAAGTTACGTCCCAACCGGAAGCGGAGTCGGACATCTATCCGGATCTGAACGACCCGGAAGTACACCCCTAGAACCAGAAGTGTACAGACCGGAATCCAAACCGGAAGCGGAAGCGCTTCTACCGGAAGACGAAAAATAATAGGGGTCTACAGACCCCGGATATCCGGCATGACCTGAAGCGCTGCTAAAACCGGAAATGGAAGTAGGAACCGGATCTTGAAGACCCGGATGTCCTGCAAACCGGAAACCGTCGGAACAGAAGTAAGAACCGGATCTTGAAGACCTGGATGTCCTACAAAACCGGAAGTCAAACCGGAAATGGACGGAACGGAAGAAAGAACCGGATCTAGAAGACCCGGATGACCTACAAAACCGGAAGACCTTCCGGAAATGGACGGAACGGAAGTAGCACAGGAAAACGGAAGTAAACCCGAGTCCACCACAATGGAACCGGAAGAACTAGCAAAGCTAGAATGCGAACTCTTGGCTATAGGCGACCTATGAAGAATCTTGACGAATGGTATGACCGAAATATTGGCATTAGCATAAGGCTTTTGGACAGGGGCTCCCGCCGCCGCCGCCACCACTGCTTGAGGGTTATGCCTATTACCCTCAAGGCTAATGTCGGTTTGACCCGGTGACCTGTTCGAGATCACCTTCGAGAGCTTTGTCGCTCTAGACTTTTTTAGGAGACTTGATTACTTGCATTGACGTTAGAGGAATCAGTTTCTCCCATTTGCGGGAACGCCCGCTAGCCCTCGGGCTATCGTCGGAATCAGAAGAAACTTCCTGTTTCTTGGCCTCCATGATGGCAGAAGAAATTCTTTCGTCTAAAGATTTAGTCAAAACTGCAGCGAAGGATTCAAATCTCACAAATAAAGCTTCCAAATTCACCGAAGAGGGCCCCCCCCCCTCCGTTGCTGCTAGAATAGATACATTAGATTTTGCAAAAGACACAGCTTTTGTTTTACTAGCAATGGAGGTAGGGGAAGAACGACCAGAGGGCAGCGGTTGTTTAATGGGCAATTCCTTAAAAAAGGCCTTAGCAACTGAAGCCGACCACCCTTTGCAAATCCTGCACATCGCTGTGGGGGTGCACGAAGTGCATTTCGAACACACATGACCACCGAAATCAGCAGAGTAAAGACGATCACACTTGGCGGACGTGCATTTCATCTTATCGGACGATTTAACAGACTCCTAAAAACGGAAAAATGGTAACAATGAAGCATACAGCTTTGAAAATCGTTAAAAAGAGTTTAGAAACATAAAACGCACTTCTAAGAAAGGCGGGAAAGTTCAAATTTGAAAACAACTTCCCTAATGACAAGAAACAACTTTCATAGGGATAAATGAAATTCCTTATAATGCACTAAGTGAAAAGTGTTATAATGCACTAAGTGAAAAGTGATAAAGGGCTCTTGGAGTATACTAGAGAATTAATATGATGATGATGATATAGGCATAGTAAATAAGTTAACACGAAAACGATAGCGACCCTCACGAAAACCGGTAACATTATATACATAGTTATAAAATACAATATAACCACGAATATACTTCCTAAACGTAACTTAGGGAGGATTGACTTCATAGTAGGCATAATTAGTATAATATGAAGCACTCTTAAGTATAGCTGTCACAGGGCAAAGCTATAAAAATCTCTTGAAAATATTTGTGCAGTTGTTCCGCATGCAGAATAATTGAAAAGTGCATCCATTTCCTATTTGGGCTCCAGTGCGCATGCGCAAGCGCGCTTAGTGACAGGCGTCACTATAGAGTGAGTATAGACTGGTGCCAGTCTATATCAGTCAGTATACTGGAGATGGACTTAACCAGTAGCCTGGTTGAGGGTCCATATTAATAGGAATAGGCATGGGGAGGTGTATGCAAGCATAAAAATCTTATTCTGGTAGCTAAATGCAGATAATTGATTTAGCAAGTAGTGATTGAACGGTAATGGATGTTTTTGTGGTGTAATAACAACCAGAATTTTATCCGATCTGAATCCAGGTTCTTCTATTCAGATCACGACCAGGGTCTGGGATGCTATTGCACTGAAGTTTCCTACATTGTGTGAAAACCTGACCCCAAAGCAAATCAGATTTCTAAGATATCCAAACATGCCAGACACACTGAGAAACACACTCACAGACATGATCACAATACTCTCTTCCCTTTATGGGGTGAGGGCAGTGATAACAAGCATTCTGTGCTTTGCAATACATGTCCCCTACCTGGTGATATAAAACGTTAGAGATTGACGGTCAAAAACTCCATTAAAAATTGACAGAAGCTGCTGAAACTTGAACTTGATCTGTAACTTCTCATAACAAAGCACAGCCCTCAAAATTTCAAATATTTGCGAGACCCATTTTTGGGTCCTGTGTTTTCAGGTCTGCGTCAGCAATTGTTCGGTTGCGCAAAATCAGTTTGCGTAACCAATTGGTTGCGCAAATTGGTTACATCATTTTTTATCCAAACCTGCTTTATCTGAACATATTTCATCTGTATGTTAAGTTAATAATGAATTTAAAGTGCATGTTGCTGAATTATCATTAGCATATTGATTACAGCATGGACGTATCCACCAATTACCTAATTTACAGATAAAATATGTTTAAAAAAACATGGTTTCATAAAAAATCATTATCTGGTCAAATGGCATCCGCCGCATGTGAATTCACCTCATGGTCAATTAATGACACATGATGTTTTCTTGATGATGATATGCAGGGGTCGATATTCGCTAAATTTCACCAGAATCAATTCAGATCCATGGGAATCCACTTTTGGATTCCTGTATAGAAAGCTCAATGGGAATCCAATACAATGAGGGTTTTTCATTTCCATGTTATACACTGGATAAATACATTGTATTAAGTATTTATTATATATAAAATTGTATATTTCAGATGTTTCCCTGAGCACATTTCACTCTCACGATTCTGATTTTATGTCCATGTTGACAAACAACAGACAGATCATACCTGATACTACAAACTTTCCTTGAATTCATGAACAATCACACCATGATACAACTCAGTTGCCATAGAAATTGCTGATCTTTTTTCCTAATTATCATACGGAAGCCCAGCCATATACATAAAAATATGGCTAGTAATTAATACTTATATGCCTATCAGGATCTGATTGTATTGGCCACTCAGGAAAACTTTTAGTATGATACTGTACATACAAGGAGTATTTATTGTAAACCAGTCATTCTTATTCTAAGTGACAAATATTATTTTCAAAGTAGAACTGAGATTTCATATTAATGGATGAATCCAATCTGTTACTCAACCATTGATCTCATAATCAATTACATCACATATAGGTTGATGTCACCAGTCACTTATAATTGACAGACAACACTAACTCTTACTTGTACAAGCAGCGTACATCAATAACCCGCAAGTCTGCCACAATAAAAAGCATAACCAGCTCTAAGGCATTTAGTAGATAGCTTGACTCTTCTTAACTTGTACGCTTTAAACTGACAATTTAGTGCAAATGCGATTTACTGGAAATAAGAGTTACTACACACCAGATTTCCTGACATATAGTCCTATTTTCTTGGTCGCTCCAAAGCAATGAACCACTTAAATATCGGGTGGTATTACTGTCAGAACCTTCCAATAATAATATATTTGGTCAAATAACCCGTCAAAGTGGGCGCTAACATATTGCTTTACTGCGTTTAAAAGCGGCACAGTGACTAGATTTTTCATTCGCCATTAGCCATCAATATTAATCGCGAGAGTCGCACAAAGATTGGTTGAAATAAATCATGTGATTAATTTCGTTATGAATGACGAGGCACGTGATCAAAATTTTACTACGATAGTAATTTTCATTCATTCAAATCAGATATCCTGCGAGCCAAACATGTACATTTGGTGTAGCCAAAGGGTATAAAAGGAGCGTGCAAACAGCACATCGGCATCCAGACTCAACTGACACCTCAGTTCGCATCAGGACAAACCAGAAGCAACACATCAAGCTTTTAGAAAAGGTATATCAAAAAGTTGTTGAAACTTTTCTGTTTTCCACGATCAGAGATAACTACCGTTCTGGGCTTTGTCACTTACGCGACCATTTTTTTGTTCACGGTAATTTTACTTCACGTTACCGACACACGAACGAAACGATCGTTCTCGCCAAATTTTGAGGGCTGACGCAATAAACCAAGTTTCAGTTGTATATGGTGAAGGAGAACAAAAAAGTCTTGAAAGCTGATATGTTTGTATTTCATAAGTCGAAAGGGGAAATAACGCCATCAAAAATTTACACAAATGCCTGAAACTCAAACTTGCTCTGTAATTTCTCATAATAAAGCAATGTACCAATTCTCAGTTGAATACCTTGAAGGAGTGCGAAAAAATGTGCGGCAAGCCGATATTTTTCATATTTCTTAAAGATGTTATGAGGACTAGATACCCAATCGCTCTGATTAACTTGACAATCATAATACCGATTCTCCTTTAATAGAAGAATAAAATGCTTTTTAAATTTTTGTAATCGGCCCATCCAAAGCTGAGATAAGCATATAGCAACCAGCTTGAAAACCAAATGTTCTTAGCTATCGTGCTAGAGTTGTGACGTCACACCGGGATGACACCAATTCCTATTAGTCTAGATTATTATCTCGAGAGCAAAGCTAGGCTCTCTACTGCTGCGCGTATTAGGCACCTATGTACCTATTCTTTAACAATTCATTGTTCACACAGGGACACTACATTGTTCGAGATGCACAACGGTTCAATAATATCGAAGTTGATGATATTTTTGTTGATTAAAATTTAAAGGACAGACTTCAAATGCCTGTGGTTAGAGGTGACAGTAACATCGGAGTTCGTGTACGTGAATTAGGCTATATTTAATCAAACCCACCCACACACTTCTTGGAATACAATTCTACAAATGCATATATATATGTTATCTTTCTGGATTGACTGCAGAGATTTTGCATATATGATGATTATGATAGGCATGCATGTACACAACTTTTTAAGCCTACACCGCTCAGTGCACGTACGATCGCAATTTACCATTGTGTAGGCTTATGAATAAATTTATGATTGCACTATAGCAGTTACTCCAGTTATGTGTTTAAAGTTAACTAAAATGTCTGGTAAATATAAATCTAATCAAAACTAATCTATTTGCGTATAGTCTACATTGACATATTATTGACAGTACACGGTTTGTTTACAATTTAGGCAGCGGTCGAGGTGCGTAGTGAGGCTTTCACTGCCATCCGCACGCTTATAGTACAACTTAAATAACATATACTGTTGAATGTTTTGAACATAGCGAATATAGCTATCCATGAAACCATTAAAAATGAGTAAATATCATAATAGATTTTAAAAAGTCATGATTTTTTATTTCTTGAAGACTTAGCTTCAACCTGACATAATTTATGTTATGGTAGGTGAAGTCTATCCTGTTAAACGCACGTTTGAAAATATGTTACCTTTGTACTACAGACAGAAAAATATTGACCCAGCTCACAGCGCCGTTCCCGGTGTGACGTCACAGCGAGTGGTGATGTGATTCAGATTGAGGCGTCATTTAATCTCGTTATTTGGGCTGCCTAACATATTTTTCCCACTCCAAAGTGACGCTATTGTGTTTAAATAGTGTAGTAGACCATAAACTTAATTAAAACTCGTTATCGACCGCAAGTCCTCACAAGACCTTTAAGTCGAAAAGGGGGCATAACTTCATCAAAAATTGACGCATACGCCTGAAACTTAAACTTGGTCTGTAACTTCTCATAAAAAAGCAATGTAGCAATACTCAGTAGAATATCTTGAGACTGCGAAAAGTGGAAGACTAATATTTTTCATTTTCATAAGCCGAAAGGGGGCATAACTCATGAAAAATAAATGAAAATATCTGAAACTCGAACTTGCTCTGTAATTCCTTATACTAAAGCGATGTACCACTTCTCAGTTGAATACCTTGAAGGAGTGCAAAAAAAAAAAAGGAAAGGGGAATTGACGAAAATGTCTGAAACTAAAACCTGCTCTATAACGCCCTATAATAAAGCAACCTACCAATTCTCATTTGTATCCTTTGAAGGAGTGCGAAAAAAGTGCGGAAAACAGATAGTTTTTGCATTTCATAAGTCGAAAGGGGACTTAACTCCACCAAGATTGACGCAAACTCCAGAAAATGTCTGAAACTCGAACTGGCTCTGTAACTCATTATACTAAAGCGATGTACGGATTTTCGCTTTTAAAATATCTTGAAGGAGTGCAAAAAAGTGCGGAAAGCTGATATTTTTCGTATTTCTTAAGTCGAAAGGGGGCATAACGCCATCAAAACTTGACGCATATGCTGGAAACTCGAACTTGGTCTGTAACTTCTCATAACAAAGCAATGTACAAATATTATTAGTTGAATACCTTGAAGGACTGCAAAAAAAGTGCGGTATACAAACTGCGACAGGCGAACAGAGTACAAACCTATAGTTCCACACACACACCCCACCCCTGGTTTTACCGGTATGGGACTAATAATAAATATAATAATAATAATAATAATAATAATAATAATAGAAACAGGATTCAATGCTCTAACGTAACATTTTCAGGTGACTACCACCATGGAATGCTAATAAATAAAAGCGAGTGCCCTCATTGAAATTAGGATGCCCACACTTTTGTGCTAGTATGCAAAGAAAAAGTAGCATGTCAATGAGGGCAGGTGACTGACGAGATCTGCCTGCCCGTGGCAATCTTCACATGCATTTGACGGAGAGCATGCGCTAAGCTACAGCACTGCAGTCGCCTTCCCCCTCCCCCACCCACCCCTAGCCAATCCCAATGAGTGAAATATGTTTACCAACACTATGAAAATCAATCAACAAGTGAACCATGTAAAATTTTTTACTATCTTTCTTTTTAAGTCTAATCATGTATATATTTGTTGTTATGTATATTGTATTGTCATCATGTCTTGTCTAGTTAAATCCAGTCCTTGTCCTTTAGACGCACCTCCATATGGAGTAGAATCCTAAGTTGTAGAATCCGTCATACGTTGTAGTAGAACTTCCGTATTCGTTATAGTAGTATATGCCTATACGGGTCGCATGTCATAAATAGGTCCCAAAACAGATTCATTGTCAAAATGGACAATTTTAAAATAATTTTTGGGCTAAATATAGACACGATTCCCTTCCAAAAACTGCAAACTAAATGTGTTTATCTATTATAGTTTTGAAGGTATGTGGATGTGAACATGTGTCATTAGATTGGGAATGCATTGAAAAGCTTTAACATTTTTGTCACTTTCTCAATAACACCCCTTGTGTGATAAAGAATCTATAACGTTTTAGTTTTCTATCCAAATTGAATCTAGTTTTTTGCAAAATATGCATAAGATTGTATTTTCTATTATAGCTACAAAATAAAGGAAATGTCAGTAACAACACATATATAATATTAACTCTTAACACTGATGTCAAAATTCTCTATTTTTACAGAGACACTAGCGAACATACTGGCACCTACATTTTGGAAACAATTCTGGTGGAAGGTGTTGCAGCAACATCTTCCACCATAATTTTTTCCAAAATGTGCATCAATTTGTCTTTGAAAACAGTTAAAAAAATTAAATCTTTCATGTCAAGAGTGCTAGGAGTTAACATTATTTGTCAAAGGTAGAGACCCTTAATGCAAAATACTCAAATTATGTAACTCTGTCATATCTAAATGAAGATATCCAAAAAGATAAGTTTTTCAATAATATCAAACACTTTGCTGTACAAAAAATGCTTCACAAGAGTAGCTATAGAGCACATGATATCTTCATGTACATGAACCCGGAGGTGTCATTGTCCTCAATTAAATCTATCCCGACATAAATAATGCAGCCAACTGGAATTATAAACACATCTTCTTCCTCTCTGATCCGTTTATAGATAGGACATTTCTTGTTTGATTTAATGAGATTATAATAATAACCATGAACAACTTTGGTTCTTACAAGTGTCCTGAACTACAAATGTAGTAACGTTTTCTTGGAGACTACCTACACCATCAGATGTAACGTGAAACAGAAAATAGTCATTCATCGATTCAACATTTGGAGTTACAGCCGCTGCACTGTCCTTGCAAATTATATCATATATTAAGTTCTATACAGCCTCAGGTTGTGTTTGTTTCTAATGTATTTATGTCACAAGAGTTATTACCACCATCACCAGTATGGTTCAATAAGGAGACTAGACTAAAAGGTTCTCACACTCAGAAAAAATGTTCCTTTACGCAATGGAAACAAAGCAGGAAAGTAATCTAATGCCCGAGCGGTACATGACACAGAATGTATTTTTTTATGTTCCCGAACTGAAGTGATATCTGATTTGTCTAAGTGATACCTGGTCATAGGTAAAAAATTATGGACTCGTTACCATTTATACAAATTTATCTTGGGTTCAAGTTTGATTATCTTTTGAAGTGTTGCACCTAGAAGAGCAAGTAAAGTATAAATACTCTGCTTATTATCTTCACCTTCAGATAAGACCATTCCCATGTCATTTGAATTGATAATAAGAGAGTTGTACACCAATGTTCACCTAAGTTAAAATAATTACTCGGCCACTGTCTCCTCCGCCACCTAGTCCACCTCTTACATAGGTGGATGCATTGGAGCACAACTCTCTCATTATCAAGTCAAATGACATCAGAATGGTCTTATCTGAAGGAGAAGATAATTAGCAGTGCTATGATGCCTTACTTTCTTTTCTGGGTGCAAATAAAACTGAACACAAGAAATATTTATAAAGTGTAACAAGTCCACCATTTTTGGGGTACCAACTTCTGACTTGCGACCATACCCATAAATGATGGGAACGATATACGTGTCCACAGGATCATGATCCACATTTATTCACGTAATGGAATGTCTCTGATGAAGTGGGCGCTCTAATATATGCGACGTGAAAAAAATTTTTTAAATTAGATTCAGGTTCATAACAGCCTCTTCAATTGTTGGTGGGAGGCCAGAATGCTACAAGATGCTCTGAACATTGTCTACATGCTTTGACATAACATGGTCGAGCCCTGGGCATACAAGTTGAGGCTTTTCGATTTCTTGCTGGTCCTCTGAGCAAGTTGTACCACCTAAAGTTTAGCATAGATTGTAGCCTTGTGCACTGAAGTTTTGTCTGTTTTACAGCTGTCCCATATCCTATGGGCTGACCAATCCTGCACACACATCTTCCTCCTTCAACTTCCTTTCCCAGTGCTCATTAACATGCAATGACACAGTTTTCTCCCAATGGCTTTTGCTTGGGAGGTCATTTATGAGACTGTAGGCAGAAGGCAGGTTATAGTTTCGGAGAATATGGCCTTTATGACCCAGCTACAAGCTGTCACTCGATAACCTCCCTTTCAACAGAATTCTGTCTATGGAGTGTATCAACAAGAATAATAACGCCGGATTATAATGCAAGGATGTCTTATGTCTCTTTTTATGTCAAGTCCTGTAAAATTAGTTTGTTGTTAAATGTATATTGTATCGTCATAAATGTACTAAATGTTTTCTATGTCAGGGGTCCACACGCTAATAGGCATAGCCTCTAGTGGACTCCTTTATCATATTTGTAATTGATACATTTAACAAGAGAAAGATCAAATCAAAAAGCAACCCACAGAGCTTAATCGATCGCTATTGTCCAGGTATAATGTTATTGGGAAAATGTGTCATTGGTCGATTGGAGAGAATAAGCTGATTTCGGACTGAGAAAGCGTAGCGATTTCAGGGAACATCTTCGGATTACTTCAGAAACTGCCGCGATGTGGATCTGTCCGCAACGAAGACAAACTGTTTATAGCTGAACATGGATGATGGAGTTGCACTTCATATAGCCCATGTTCAATGATGCGATGGTGAAATATTGATACAAATTAGGCCGTATTGTTATATATAATAATAATAATAATAATAACAATAATAATAATTATACTAATAATATTGTAAACAAGATATGCATGTTTTCCCCATTCCCATGTGTGTGTGTTAATTGTCTATTGTCTTAAATGTATACATGTAAATATTATATTATCTTCATCCATGATTCAACTATCACTGATTTATATGTTTATAGCGAACGCAGAGAGTGATGGCTTCGCGTGAAGCCATTGCGAACGAAGTGAGCGTATATAGATAACATGTACATACGTGTAATGAGGGAAAATCAACAGAAAATGAGACAGGGAACTAGGCTAAAATACATATACCATGCGACTGAGAAAGCTCCATTTCCAGTCGCAAGCTTTTTTTTGCTTCCGGTTTCGGCTTATGATATAGCTTTTGTGGTTTCTTCATGGGCCCCCATTGCATTATGGGATATGGTTCCTCATTATGCGTATGTTCCCCTTGTTATTTTAGGGCAACCAAATGCGAATTTTCAATGCCCAAAATTTGTGTGATATTGTTATCACGAAATAGCGTACATTTACTTCAGAATGTAAAACGGTTAAATCGTCTGATGCAGACCAGATACATGCTTTATTTATTCCTATTTATGCGTCTGTAAATGCAATATGTTCGGTTGACTGTCTCGTATTATTTTTAATGCTCATGGCCGTGGAAAGTCGTTGTTGTCAATGTCGTATGTATTTAGCGCTGATAGCCGGAAATTTAAGGCCGGGTACCATGCGATTCGCACCCGGATGGAATATGCATTCATGTATTTACATGCATTAATTCCTGTTTTTGTAGCTTGTCTGGATAAACGCTATCTAAAAATTCTAGCGGACAACATTTCATTATGACATCATAGTTACTATGGACTTGTTTGTATTTCCCGAAATAGCGAGGAGCACCGCGATACGTCGGTACAAATTTTATAACGTCATTGGACTGGTGCAACTATTTAATGGTGCAGACCCCGGTAAAAGATGCAATAATGCTGTCGTAGATCACTGACAATGGGCAGACGCATTGTTGTGAACATCGTGGACTGGATTTACCAGAATGCTCTCCACGTATGGAATGGATAAAAATTGGCTTCGAATGTACTATACATGGGATACGTATTTAGGACATTTCAACCTTATACAAATTCGTCCTATTTATTTAAGCAATAAATGGTGTATGCGTTCGCTTATAGGCAACGCCTATTTTCATATTATGTTACATGTAAGGGGTCCACCGCTGTATAGGCTCAGCCTTTGGTGGACTGCCTGTGCTGTTTTGTAAATGTAAAATCTATTCTATGTCAGTATGTGTTATATGAAAATAAACAATTTTGAATCTTGAAATCTAACAATAATGATTGATAACATAACTTATTAGAAATTTACAATTTATTTAAATCATTGATTAAATTGCATTATAATGTGGAGGAATATACCTGTTCTTTGAGCAGGCATCATCTGTTTGTTCAAAATCACGCGCCCACCATTAAGAATACAGTTTTCGTGTTGTTCGCAGATGAGTTCATTTCATTAAAGGAAAAATAGCGTTTACCTAATTTCATGGAGCGTGAAAGTAGTAAAATAATTTTTACTTCATCACATATATTCTAAATATACACATCTGGAACGATATAATTTTCGGCATTTGTAATTAATTAGAATAGCGGGGCGATCATTTCAACCAATAACATTGGTGAAAACTTGCAATTTCCCGGTCAGATTTGTTCCAGGACTGAATTTGGATTATGCCCGTGTCACTTAGCCCAGATATAAATGATCATATGCGCCAAGAAGTCTCGGCTGATAGAGGATCTCACACGAGTTGAATTTCGTATTAACCTTTGATCTCGAATTGACGATCTAAAACGTGTGTTCCGAACATTAGTTAAATTAATAAAAACTTTAATAATAAACTATTGTGCAACTCAAGTTGCAACTCTTCGTTACCCTGCTCGTGCCAGGGGTGAGCCCATCGAGGCTGGCGTTCCGAGTACAGATTACAGATAGATCTGAAGGACTTAGCATCCCCGAGCTGGTTTTCAATGGTAAACCGATTGTTGTTCAAATATGTGTCATTGGTACATATGATCCAGCGCCAGTCACCGGAACACAGGTATTTGTATCATCCCTGCTTCCACGCCCAAACGAACCACGTGAAAATGACCTGGTCTGTGAGTTCAATACTGAGGCAATAACAAGCCAATGGCTTATGCCTTGTAAATTGATGATGATGATGATGATGATGATGAATACGCAATTAGAATCCATGGCTGCATGGATCGCCTTAACATTCATTAACCACTCTTATTTATTTGCCAGCGAAGAGGGCCAAGTATACGGTGAGTTATTCTGGGACAATGTCCGCCCCAACAAACCAGGAATTAATCTTTTATCCAGCAACATCAAAGCCTACATAAATTATTACCTGTTGCAGGATTTTCGAAATGGAAGGATATGGAGGTACTAGATTTACAATCCTGCGATCTATCAGGTAAATTACCAGTCACATATAAACACTCAGCCTTCGACCAACTCATAGTATTACCAAAGTTCACAAAAAATCCAGTCATCTGCAAACCCCAAAACACAGTAAGTGCATCCTCAGTAACCCGTTTTTCATCCTTAGCAGAATAACTGCCACACTCTACAGAAACGGAACTGTTGGAGTATAACATGATAAAAAAATGATACATACACTAAACGGAATGCTACTTCCAAACGTCACAAAACAACTGGAATGGGTTACCTGAAACTGTCGTAAATTCCCCAAGCTTAAATGGCTTTAAAAACCAATTAGATATATATTGGACTACCTTTTGGTATATACAAGAACCTATACACAACAGGTGCTCTGCAGTAAACATTGCCTATCTTAGAAACTTATAAGGTGCAATGCATTTACTGTATTATCTACCTGCAGGCTAAGTGGCTTATCAAGTTAGTATATGATAAGTAAGTAAGCAAAACAAATATGAACAAACCAAGGTCTCGGTCAAATAAAAATCTCCAAAAAGAAGAAAATATTGGAAGGAGCAGTAATAGTAGATATACATTATCGGGGAAGACATCCACTGCACATAAAACTCTACATACAAACATATGCATCTACACCAATGCAGATAGTCTGATGAATAAAAGAAATGAACTCGACAATAGTCCATGAAACCTCTGCAGCTGTTATATGTATCACTGAAGTTTTCCCTAAATACCAAGACCCCAGCACAAGCATCAAATTAAGTGAACTGCAACTACCCAGCAGGCACATGACATTGTTTCAACGTTGAATCCACGTTGAAATCACGCCATGATGTGATTTCAACATGGATTCAACATTGAAACAACATCATGTGCCTGCTGGGTAGATAACTATGGTTTATTTCTTAATAATAACCCAACTAGGGGAGTTGCCATCTACAGCCACAGACTACTACAAGCCCAACCCTGTGAGACACTAAGTGGTGATTCTATCAAGGAGTCAGTTTGGTGTACATGGACTACCCAGAATAAAGAAAATGTTTTAAAATGATGTATCTATAGGAGTCCCAACAGTGATAGAGCCAATAATTTAAATCTCATGACCCTAATAAACAACACTAGTAAACTAAAACCGGACCACATTTTTAGTACAGGAGACTTAACTTCCCAGATATCAACTGGTCTTCTGGGCTCTTATGCACTCATTATAGTGACAATTTTATCAATACCATAAGAAACAATATTCTCCACCAGTTTGTATTAAAACCAACAAGACACGGGATAAATCAGAAATCAAATATCTTAGATCTCATTTTGGGAAACAGTACAAACATTATCAATGACATATTTTATCTATCCCCATTAGGAAAAAGCGATCACGATGTCTTACAAATAAACCTTCCTGCCTATATATTTAATGTTTTAACTGAATCAAATTTGCCCACACCTTTGCTGAAAAACGGTAGGTACAACGACATGCACAGGGAAGTAAGCAATGTTGACTGGACAGACATGCAGGAACTTCATACACCAGGAGCATGGAACCTTATTTACAACATCTTAACCACAATGCTAAATCAACACATCCCAAAAATAAACAAGTCAAGTAAACGGCTATGACTTTCTTCCAGTGCCACACACACCCGTAAAGCAAAAACAAACTGTACAAAAAATACAAGAAAACAAAGAGCTCTGATGATTATAACCAATATAAAATGGCAAGGAATAATTCTACATCATGTATCAAACAAGCCAAACGGTCATTTGAATGAAATATAGCAACAGAATGCAAGAAAACCCCCAAGTACTTTTGGAAATATGTCAAAAGCAAAACAACTCTCAAAGAAACAGTAGGCCAACTTAAATATTCAAACGATGAAATGTGTACAAATGATATAGAAAAGGCAGAAGTTTTTGAACATCTATTTTGTAAGCATATTTACGGAAGAGAACGTAAATACAATGTCAAAAAATATCCCCAATATCACAAACACTGTTTTACCAGACATTTCTATAAGTCCAGAAACTATTGAAGTCAAACTAAAAAACTTATGGTATTATACCTGAGATTTGGAAAATGGCTAATGTCTGTCCGATTTATAAGAAAGGCCCCAAAAAGTAATCCAAGTAACTACAGATCCATCAGTCTAACTTGCTCACTTTGCAAACCTTTAAAACCATTTGTACATGATGCAATAATGAACCAAATGGAAACAAACAACCTTTTCACCAGCTGTCAACATGGCTTCAGGCATAACAGATCATGCAAAACACAGTTACTGGATTACATGGAAACCATAACATCCAATCTAGATGAAAACAAACCCATAGACGCAATATACTTAGATTTTTCCAAAGCTTTCGATACAGTACCACACAAAAGACTTCTACTAAAGAAAATGAGAATGTATGGTTTAGGAGGGCAACTAATTAACTGGACTGAAGCATTTCTAACTGAAAGAAAACAGTGTGTAAAGATCAACGAAGCAACATACGACTGGACAGCCATCACTAGTGGCGTGCCTCAAGGCAGTGTTTTTCCTTTTGTATAGAAATGATCTACCTGACTCCATAACCTGCCCTTGTAAGATCTTTGCAGATGATACAAAACTGTTTGATAACCACAACACTGTGAACCTTCAAGACAATATAGATAATGTATGTAGTTGGTCTCAGATTTGGCAGCTACACTTTAATACAGACAAAACACATGTAATACACTTTGGTTCAAATAATCCTAGGACCCAGTATTATATGACACACTACATACCAGTCACAAACCATTGAAATCATACCATCCACAAGTGAAAAGGATCTTGGCGTACACATAAATGAAAACCTCTCCTTCGATACCCATATAAATGCAACTGTATCAAAGGCTAATAGCATACTTGGTCTAATTAACAGAACCTTCAATTAAATAGATGAAAATACGCTTACCCTGTTATTCAAATCACTAGTCCGACCAATTTTGGAATAATGTAACTGCATATGGTCTCCTCGTTTTAAAAGACAATCTTGTATAATCGAAAGGGTCCAGCGCAGAGCCACTAAACTT
The DNA here is from genome assembly GCA_034401795.1 of Chaetoderma sp. LZ-2023a. Taxonomy (NCBI): domain Eukaryota; kingdom Metazoa; phylum Mollusca; class Caudofoveata; order Chaetodermatida; family Chaetodermatidae; genus Chaetoderma; species Chaetoderma sp. LZ-2023a. The sequence continues at coordinate 76,810 of JAVVLW010000075.1, read as the reverse complement.
GTTCCCCATTTGAGAAATTACTGCTACACAGACAGGTTAAAGGCTTTGTACCTCATGTCACTAAAATACAGAAGGCTTAGAGGAAACCTAATCGAAACATACAAATTTATCCATGATGATTACAACATTGACACATTCTTTGACCGATCAAGTAACACACATACTAGAGGTCACATATTCAAGCTCAACACTAAATGCAGCAGAAAAGAAATTCTTAGGTATTTTTTCCTAAACCGAATTATTAACACATGGAACTCACTCCCTTCTGTTGTGGTCGAAGCACCCATGCTCGGCGTGTTTAAATCAAAACTAGATATGCACCTAAATGACATAATATACGATCATGACATAACCAACTAATAGATATATAATAATAAGACAATCTAGAAATATACACAAATGCTAGGCACAGAAAGATGTAACCATGAGCGTAGGTGGCACACTGCAGCGGATGCGGGGATAACCCATCTGCCTCATAGCACCTCCCAAAGTCAACCAGGGTCCTGATTAATGTCAATGAATAATGCCAACCAAACAAATAAACAATTGTAACTAAACAAAGTACAAGCACTAGTAATACAATACCATCACATCTCCAGAGGCAATAACAAGCCAAGGGCTTATGCCTTGTAAAATGATGGTGATGATGATGATGATGATGATGAAATATAACCTTCCCTCGGCATGGCATCTACTAGAGGAGACAATTCCTAAGCCTAGATGGGAAACAGTTGAAAACAATGGTGAAGGCAGCAGTAGGTGAATACTGGACAGAGAAATGCCAGATGTCAGTCCTGCCATCAGTGTCTCCATGATGCCATAACATACACTTACAGTAGTAGAAGTACACGTGGCGACGCCATAGCTGACGCTTACAGTAATAGATCAAAGTATGTGTGGTGTGGCATAGCCAGAATTAACGTCACTGAGGGATTAGCTGGCAGCCTGCCCAAATCACTCCAACATTGAAGGGTCTCTTCGAGAGGCAGTAAATACAATAAGAAAGAATGGTGGATTGATCTCAAAGCAAAAGTATCCATACGGTACCTCAACCCATTAGCACTACAGATAGGATGAATGCACCACATAATAAGTGATAATCAGTGTTCAGTTTGTCAAGACGTGGCTGTCGGTACAAGTATAAATGTAAATACCTTCTCAAACCGCCTAAGTTATAATACTACCAGACAAAAACAACAAATGCCTGACATGTTAGTCAACACTGAAACCAAATCTGAAAACAACATCTTAGTTCTCTATATTAATGCTGATGTGCTCACTCCAGAAAAGAAAAATGAACTCATACATTTAAAGGACAATTTAGGGAGTGGTAAAAGTGTACGTAATTTGAAAGACTATTATATGGCTAACATATTGTATCCTAAATAAAAACAATAAACAAATAATACGAGTAATTATACCATCGTAAACATGGGATTATTTTATCTCTTGGGTGGCGCCATTTTCTTGCAACGAGAGCGAGATTTCACGAGATCCTGAGGTCATCCCTGCACCAATGCTATCTTTGCCGAGCACGAAGGCTGTACAGTAAATATGTATATGCATGGAGGTCTAACGTGTACTAATTTGTAATCGCTAGGACATTGTCCAGTTAAGCTAGTAAGTTTTTCAAGTAATTCTAGTATCTGATGTCGGTGGGGAATCATTAACCCTCTAGACCGCTGAAGCATAGATTCCATTTTCTCTATCCTATAAGAATGTGTTCATTTTGGTAACAATGCTGCTGTAAGTCATTGCTGTGCGTGACAGCAACACGTTTCAGCAACATTTTTTTTCAAAATGGTTCCTGGCACTATCTCTGTATGTAGGCTATTACGCATTTTACACCATGCGATAAGGGTTAAATGAAATGGCACACTTGACACGTGCATATTATCAAATTACTCAGCTGCCTCAAGATACTGTTTATAGTGTGTGTCGCAGTCAGTGTAAACATATATTCCAAGAAAACATATGATATGATAATATTGCCGGAACCACAGAACCGATTGCAATAATTCTGATACCTACATGTAGCTGCAAATTCGAAGATTTATCCAATGCTAGGGATGTTAGAATCGGCCTAGTATTTCAAAAGATACACTCTGCGGGGAAAAACTAAGCCAGCAAAATTTTAAACAGAATCTAAAATTTCAGGATGTGCTCTATCCATCATCCCATATCAGAATGAGTATTACAGCTACAACTTTACAATGTTATCACATAACGGGAAAAATTCCATCAAAATATCTTAATTATTGAATTTACTACAGCTTGCCGGTCAGTATTAATCGGCGATGAAAATTCCCAGATTTTATCTCAAAATGTTAATTCATTTGGTGATATCTATGGCAATATTCACTGAGCAAAATTATAATTGGTCAGGCAAATAGCCATTTCTTTCAGCTTTAAGCACACTCCAATTTAATGACAATACACAAAGATAGAGTCTGCGAGACAAAAACTACCTCATGCTGAATTTTACCAAAAAGAGGATAACATGTTCTCAGATTGTATCTTAGATGAATAATTCTAAAATATATTCCAGTATTTTGAACCTCTTGCCCGAAATGAACATCTATTATATCATATTAATCCCGAGGTCGGCACCTATTTAGAGATCCTAAAATCATTGGAATCGCTTCAGCGGTTTGTTTGCTATTATCATTTATGTATACTTCCTTAAAATATATACCCACATCTATTGGCCTCGCTCCTCCAGTCATAGCAATAGCGGTAAAATGGCAGCGCCCCGATGTGCAAAAAAGTGTCATTTTTACCTACTTTATCTAGCGATAGTTGGTTATGCTACTTCTATCTGGTTATTATTCTGGCGCAATTTCATTAAACATGTAATAATCTTTTAAATAAATCACAATATTTAGCATCACGGAATTGTCCTTTATAACAAAATAAATCCATCACTGAGGTTAAACCAAAAAATTATAAAAAACAACTAAATTTATTAGAATACAACCTGGAAGACTAAATTATTGAAGAAGTAAATTAATGTCACCATTACCAAAAGGTAGAGGCATCCTTCTTCTTCTTCTTTTCGATCGCTGGTATCACACTTGGAGAGCCGTTCTCAAGATGAAATCTGTGGTTTTCTGCAGTTCTTCCACAGGCCCATACAGCTTTTCAAGAAAAGAGGTTGACAAAGGCCAGATGTCTTCTCTCAGCAGCTGATACGTACTGCAACATTGAAGTATGTGCTCTGTCGTCTGTTCTGCTTCTCCACAAGGACAAGCGAGCGATGTCGTAAGGTGGAACTGCCTGTACATGTGTTGGTTTAGTCTGTTATGTCCAGTTCTGAGACGAAAAATGGTCACTTGCTTTGGCCTCGAGAGATGATGGTAGGCATCTTCTGATTGAGGTGTTCTATAGAGTGACTTGATGATAGTCTTCATCTCTGTATGTGTAACTATGTTTTCTGTCTGATTCTCTTCTGCACCCACCTTTGCCATCTTGTCTGCTTCCTCATTTCCTTGGACTCCACAGTGTGAGGGGATCCACCGCAATGCTATCCGAAAGCATTTGATGGTTTGTAGTGCTTCTTCAAGTTGTGGCAGCTTACCTTTGGTGATAGCCTCAAGGACGGAGCGGGCATCAGATAAAAAGACAATCTGTGCAATAGGGTCTGCTGTTCTGCTGATGGTATTAGCTGCAGGGACCAGTGTTTCGACTTCAGCTCTGTAGTTTGTGCAGTGTTTGCCTGTCGGTATTGCAGCTGACTCATGTTGTCCGTTTGGATACTGTATGTGCAGTCCGCCACCTCCGCTCCTAATTGCATCTTTGGCTGATCCATCTGTGTAGATCCTTATCCATGTCTCCTGAGGGTACATTTCTTCCAGCATGGCTAGGGTCAGGGCCTTCTTGCTCACATCACTGTGTTCATCTTTGGTTGTGAGATGAGGTACTGTGGTGCGAATAACTATGCCCTCTAGTTTGTTTTCCCAGGGTGGAGGATCAAGGGTGTGTTTGGGTCTTCTATTTGTGCTGGCAACCTTTCTTGGTGTTTCCTTTGAAGTGCTTTTGTCTCTTTCACAAAACTTGATCTTTTAAGTCTTCCTGATGACAGCTGTGCTTGCCTGATCTTCATCGGGTGGTTGTTGAACGATTTGAACTTTGCAGCTTGGATCAGTGCTTTGCATTCCTTTCCTTTGCTAAGCGGGGGGATGCCTGCTGTCTGCTCCATTTTTTCTATTGGTGTTGATCTCATTCCACCAGTGATGATGCGCAGTGCCTGGTTTTGTACTCTGTCGAGGTTTTGTTGATGAGATCTAGCTGCTGTCATCCATGAGCTGGATCCATACTCAAGGTGTGGTCATACGGCACCTGGGTAGATGGTCTTGAGGATCCTTTCATTGGCACCCCACTTTGTTCCTGCCAGCTTCCTCCTGCTGTTTAGCTTTCTTCTGGCCTTTAACTCTGTGTTCTGGATGTGCTCCTTCCATGTTAATCTTCTGTCATAGGTGACTCCCAGGTATGTCTGCTGGTCCTCGTACTCGAGTGGAGTACCGCCCAGTGTCAGATTGCCAGCCTTGGTTTTGGTGGACAGTGAGAATAGCATGGCTTATGATTTTTCTTTGTTGATGGTAATACACCAGCGATTGGCCCAAGCTGTAATTCTGTCCAAGGCGATCTGCATTCTGTACGTGGCAGTCGTTGTGTACTCCTTGGTGCACCAGAGTACGAGGTCATCTGCATAGAGGGCTGCTTGGAACCCATTGGGCAGCTATGCATCCTTCTATATATAAGAAATTCCCTATCGTACAGACTGGTAAACATCACCCAGAACTCATTCGAAGAATGTATCATCTGTGACCTTCGATCAGAACGAGAAACGCTGAGATTCGGGGTGGTATATAGGAGCCCAAGCTCGAACAGCCAAAACAACACAGAGCTAGCAAAGCTATTTCAGGAAGTATGTGCCAAAAATATCCATACAGTCCTGTTAGGTGATTTTAACGTGGCAAACATCAATTGGTCATTATACACATACAGTAGTCATGGTACAAATCTGAATCCTGAATTTACACAGGATATTATTGAAGTAGTACGCGACTGCTTCTTGGAACAAAAAAGTAACGAAGCCCACCAGAGGGCATGGACCCAACAAATCTTCAATTTTAGATCTATTATTTACTAATAATTCAGACCTAGTTGATGATACCTACCATGCTGCACCACTTGGAAAAAGCGATCACTCCATAATTGAAACCATAATCCGCCTAGATGGCGACGTCATTGCCAAGTCAAAAAACGGATTTTGCTATGACAAGGGTAATTATGAAGCTATGGCTGCCTTCATGAACATAAACTGGACGAAACAACTAGATGGTTATGTTGACATTGATCATATGTGTAAATTAATGTGTAACAAGTGTTTGGAAGCTGAGAAAAAATTCATCCCAGTGAGAAAAATCAAAAATAGGAAACATAAAATTCCTCTTAATAGGATTACAAGATCTAAGATAAATAAAAAAACGCCTCTGGAAAAAATACCTAGTAAATGCTAGTGAGACAACCTACAAATAATACTGCCTGATAAGAAACCAGGTCTGACAGGCAACTAGAAAGGCACTGAAAAGAACATATCCAAAAGTGCTAAGCAGAATCCCAAGAAATTTTGGAATTATGTCCAATCCAAGACGAACGTTAGGTCCGGAATCTCAGATTTACAAGTATCTGATAACTTTGAGGAGATAAAGTTCACCAAAAATGACAAGGAGAAAGTAGATGTTCTAGCTGAACAATCCCTAGTAGGAACTTCCAGAATCAAATAACCTCAGTTTACATCACACCTGAAATTGTAGTTGATAAACTTTCCAAAATAAAAACCTCAAAATCCCCTGGACCTGACAAAATCCACCCAGGTTACAATAGCAGCTGTGTCATGTCCTCAGCCACTCGCTACCTACTAACTTTAATACATCATTAAATGTAGACAAAATACCTGATTGCTGGGCTAGTGCGAATATCTCCGCTATTTAAAAAAAGGTGATAAAAAGCCTGACAACTATCGTCCTATCAGTCTCACCTCTGTGGTGTGTAAATTGATGGAATCAATTATTAATGACTCAATTATGGAACACCTAACTAATAACCTCATGCTGTCAGGCAACCAATTTGGTTTTATAAATGGCCGATCTACTGTGCTTCAATTACTGACAGTACTGCAAAAATGGCTGGAGGCACTGGATAATGGAAGGGTGGTAGATGTTATTTACTTCGACTTTATGAAGGCATTTGATACAGTCCCACACAAACGCCTACTTAAAAGACTAGCTGCCTATGGCATTGACGGAAAACTATTTAACCAGATCCAATCATTCTTAATCAGGAGGAAACAACAGGTGGTCATTAATGGAACATACTCTAAACTCTTAAATGTAACCAGTGGCATACCGCAAGGCTCAGTCCTCGTCACACTTCTCTTTATATTGTACATAAATGACCTGCCTGAAGCAATTAGTCGTGGGTCAGACATATTCTTATTTGCAGACGATACAAAATTATTCAGATCAATCCTTAAACGAGCTGACTGTGATTCGCTGCAGCAAGATATAGACTCGATGTGCCTTTGGACAGAAAATCTATTACTAAAGCTCCATCCTGACAAATGTAAAAGTATGCAGATTTCTTCAAAAGCGACAACTCCCCATGTCTACACAATGGACTCTACCAACCATACTTTAGCGTATTCATCGACTGAAAAAGACATTGGTGTCATAATTGATGAAAAATTAAGTTTTGATCACCACATAAACGAAAAAAAAAAAAAGACAACCAAATAATGGGACTAATTAGACACACATTTAATTATACACCTGTGCAAAAGTTAAGCACCACCCTATTTTTACGCACATGCGAGGGTATATTCATGTGCTATGAAGAAAGCAATAGCATAAACATTTATGTACCCATCCATCTTAGTGCAAGAGGTAATAATGCAACTAGAGGAATGCTGATTATGATGGTGGGGAAAGACTGTATGTTTTTGTTTGAACTTGAAAACGAGGCCTGAATATGGTTACGTTGACACAACTGACAACTATTGCCCTACAGTTGACACACGTGGCTAGATTGTCATTAATGGTGTCTGAAAACGAAGTTTAACATCTGTGCACGAGTTTGAGACTGTCATTATTAATACCGGGTATATCCACCTTGTGCCTGGATGACGGCCTGGACACGACGTCTCATGCTGGTCACCAACCGACCGATACGGCATTGTGGTATTCGTTGCCATTCAAGATGGAGTGCGTCTGTTAATTCCTGTAGGTTCTGCACAGGAGGATCCCTCCTTCTCACCATGTTTCCCAGAATGTCCCAGATATGCTCAATAGGGTTCATGTCAGGGCTCCTTGCTGGCCATGGTAGGGTTTCGATGGCATTCTGGCGGAGGTATTCATGCACAGCTCTAGCACGATGTGGTCGGGCGTTGTCATCCATGAATATAGGGTGGGTTCCAGGTGCATGATTTACAAAATGAGGGACCACAACTCTATCCAGTATGGAATCTTGATATCTTTGTCCATTTAGTGTTCCAGGTACAGTCAACAGATGCAGCTTACAATCAAATGAGATGCACCCCATATCATAACGGAACCTCCACCAAATGGAACTTCTTCCATGATGTTACGTTGGTCGTACGCCGTGCGTCTGGACCTCCATACACGAGTTCGACCATCTGTGGCATGAAGCAGGAACCGACTTTCATCGGACCAGTGTACCCGTCTCCAGGATCTCATGTTCCAGTGTCTTCTTTCGTTGCACCACCTCAGACGCTCCTCTTTGTGGTGTGCAGTGAGGAGAGGACGTCTGACAGGTCTCCTAGCTTTCATGCCAGCAGCATACAGTCTCCTTTTGACGGTAGACATTGACACTCTATTGCGCGTTTCCCATTGCTGGCTGAGCACTCTGCTGTTGGTGAATGGAGATCTCCTAACAAGGCGTACTAGGGCTCGATCATCACGGGCAGTAGTCTTCTTCGGTCTTCCAGATCTAGGCCTGTCCTTCACCTCGTTAGTTTGCCCATGTTTTGCAATCAAACGACTGATTACAGTATGGTTAATGTTCAGCTGTCTGCCAATCTCTCTGCATGACAAACCAGTGGTATGCATGCCTATGATTTGCCATTTCACACGATCACTTAACCTTCGTCTTGCCATAGCGGTTCACAATCAATAGCTAATTCTCTCTGTACAAATAAACCACGGTCATGAACACAAAATTCCTAATCTTGTCGCCTAAATCTGTATGTAATGTTCTACACCTCAAACTGGACTTTTACATAACTGAACACGTGTGCTGTTTCCCGCCACGCACGGACATCAAGCGGCGTGAAGTCATGCATGCATGTGCATTTCGTACTTGGAATTATGTCAGCTAACGCGGGGACAAAAAGTATGGCAGCCTAGTTGTACCATCATGTTTCTACGTTGTATTGTTTTTGCTGGTGCTTAACTTTTGCACAGGTGTATATTTAGATAAAGACAATTTCAAACACCTATTTACATCTCTTGTCAGGCCTCACATCGAATATCCTAATATAGTTTGGGCCCCTTCCTAAAAAAGCATGTCCATGCGATAGAAAATGTCCAAAGGCATAAACTAAACTTATTCCAGGTATGTGTAACCTACCTTATAATGAAAGACTCAAAGAACTTAACTTACCAACACTCACATTTAGAAGACTACATGAAGATATGATTGAAATGTACAAAATCTTTCACAACAAATATGACCCACCACCATCAAACCGTATAGAGCTGTGTGACAATAACTGTATTACAAGAGGTCATAGTCTAAAGAAAACTAGATCTAGGCTAAATATCAGAAAGTTCTCTTTCCCTTCACGATGTACAGACCAATGGAACAAATTACCAGAATACATTATCAATGCACCATCTATCAACTCTTTTAAATCTAGAATGAACAAACTATGGGGTAAGCATCCACTGCTATTCAATTTCGACTCTGAACCACTCCTTCATACCACTACTTACTTTAAAGATTCACTAATAAACTACGAATATGAAGACAACCAGCATGTGAGTCATCCCACCAGTGTATGCAGCCCAGAACTGACGTCAGAGGCGAGTTGATGCCTGATGCCTACTGTCAGAAGAGGATTCATGTGAGTTCATGTGAGTTATATGATCAACGGTACAAACTGCATACATGAGATGTGGAGAAAGCTGTAACGAAGGCCAAAATTCTGACAGGAAGTTACACCCTACAAGGGAATCAAGCGAAATTCAACCAGCAGCAAGTCGATCCTACTTGTCTGTTATGTGGATATGAAGCAGAGGATAGATGTCGCCTCATTAGCAGGTGCTGCATCTATACTGACCTTCATCAGAAGCATGTTACCTGTGCGCACACGACACTGCTTGCCATCCACCCTGAAGAGGAGGTAACCAGCCTAACTACTGATCCTAATCCTCTAACTCAGCTGACATGCAATGATTCTCAAATGATGACCAGTGATGGAGCATACCACATGATCCCCACCGACAGTGATCTACTGTAGTTGTTGTGTTCGGATATTCCTCCTCTTCTATGCTGACATCCCAGCCGCTCAGTGTGCTATTTTATAGGTTCAGATATGGAGCAACTGACCGCTTGAGCTGTTGACAGAGACGTAGATACAGTACAGTATTTTAACTTATTATTACTGACACTCGGCGCAAGTTCTTTTACCCCCCCCCATGGCACAGGCAGCACATGAGATGGGACAGACGGCTTGACATCTCCTCTGAATGACAGGGCATGGCACAGGTTTTTACACCTACCCACATGCCTGAGTGTGGGATTGAACCTGTGACATTTTTTGATTCAATTCTCATGACAGAGGTGAATGCTCTAGACCGTCGAGCCACGCAGCCCCTACTACCTATCATTGAGAAATGCAGCAGAGACTTCTTACACAAATTACACACCAGACGGTGCCAGCACCTGAGGTTGAGAATAATCCAGGAAATCCCAGTCGGTAAGAGTTTCTACAAAAGTGGTCATAAAATTATCTTAAAAGATTATAGATGTCTGCCAAGATATGCAGGACCTTGATAAACTACCACAATGGTCAAATAATTGGCTTCCGTTTTTAACACCAGTAAATGTTCAGTAATACGAATTAGAGGAGCTATCTACTTCATATACATACTAATTGAGATCCCCTTCAGGAGTGTGACAATCAGAAGGACTTGGTAACAATAATGACAAATGATCTCAAGCGGTCCAAACATATAGAGCATATATCATCCATAGCAAATTAGGGACTTTGTATGATTAAACGCTGCTTCACTGACCATTCACAAGTGACTCTTTCAAATTTGTATATAGCTCTGATACGACCACTTCTAGAATATTATAGTCCCATCTGGAACCCATGCTTCCAGAAAGACATCACAAGGCTAGATAAAGTACAGCGCCGTTGCACAAAACTGTGTGAAGCAGAGTTTGAACACCTGACCGAAAGAAGAGATAAGACAGACCTCAGAGAGACATACAAAGTCCCGAACAACCCATACAAACTCAACAAAGATGACTTCTTTCAGGCATCAGTAAATTCATGTAACACGCGAGGTCATGACACAAAGCTTTTAAAACCATATTCCCTTACATATATTAGGAAAAATCTCTTCTCGTATCTTGTCATTGACAAATGGAACAGCTTAAGAGTCGACATCGCATGCGCACCAGATAGTGATCAATTCACCAAGATGTTGGAGCTGACGTATCATTAGATGCTCAGAAGGATTCAAGTAAGATTCAAGTAAGATATAGGATTGCCTGGTCCACCATCCACTGGGACATAGTAAACAACTAATATCATCTAAAATACTCCGTTGTGCTTGTGTAAGAACTCCAACTCTGCTTAGATACTTTTATGGACTTCTACCATTTAGAACATCAGGTTCCTGACGTTTGAAATTCACAGAACACGCCAGAAACCTGAAGGAACACCTCACAACTGACAACAATACCAGAGTGATCTGGGTGTGCCTCGTGAAAAGGCGGGAACTACGGAACTGAATTGAACTGAACTGATGGCACACTAATGCAGTCTGATGCTGAGAAAGCAGAGGAGCTCAACACATACTTCACGAGCGTGTTCTCCCGGGAAGATCCAGAAACTATACCACAGCTGTCCAATGTGCAGAGACTATAGACACATTGAACCATTTTGTCATCTAGATTTTGATACTGTTCCACACCAGAGATTGATAGGCAAACTCAAGAGGTATGGTATCGATGGAGATGTCCTAAGTTGGATAAAGGAATTCCTATCCAACAGAAGTCGAAGGGTAGTTGGGAACGTTTCCACCTCAAAATTGGCACCAGTACTCAGCGGGATCCCACAGGGCAGTGTGCTTGGCCCAGTGCTGTTTGTCTACTACATTAATGGCATGCCTAAAGTAGTTGATAATGCCCTTCGCTGACGATACCAAGGTGTTCTCAGAGATATCATCAAACGAAGACCAACAAGCACTACCATCTGATCTAAACAACTTAACCAAATTGGCAGACAAATGGCAACTGCTCTTTAATGCATCCAAGTGTAAGGTTATGCACCTATGTAAAACGAATAACCACCGCCAATACAGTATGAAAGATGACAGCGAGACTATAAACCTAGGGATGACAACCTGTGAAAAAGACATGGGAGTGTATGTGGACAGCAGTCTCAAATTCGACAAACATGCAGAAATCACCACAAACAAAGCAAACAGACTAGTGGGGATGATCAGACGATCTTTTGACTACCTCGACCCCAAGATGCTAGTCCTGCTGTTAAAAGGCCTTGTGCGTCCCCATCTAGAATATGGAAATGTTGTGTGATCACCACTGTACAAAAAGGATGCTCAACTGCTGGAGAATGCACAACGCCATGCAACCAAAACGGTGCCAGACTTGAAGAATAAACCCTATGAGACAAGACTGCAAGCACTCAAGCTGCCAAGTCCGGTGTATCGGCGCCTAAGATGTTACTTAATCGAAGTTTACAAGTACACTCACGATATGTATAACATTGACCATAATATCATCCTCCCAGCAGACACTGAAGAGCGAACCAAGGGCAACCACTACAAACTGCAGAAACAACGTCTACACTCCAATATACGTAAGCGGTTCTTCAGCATACAAGTCATTAACCACTGGAACAGTCTCCCAGATGCCACCATGACAGCTCCAAACATGAACTCGTTCAAAGGAAGACTAGACCAACATTATTCAGAAAACATCTACTCAGCTAATTTTCCATTCATGCCCGTCCGTACCCAATACAATGTCAAAAGGGTACAAAACACCTAAGAAGAAAATGAAGAAGACAGTGAAGACCTGTTACAGGCTATAAAGCCTAACAGGCAGAAGAGGACTATGTAACTTTGAACCCAGTTTGTAGGTCGAAATATTCAACAAGACGTTTTACTTTGTTTGGGATTTTCCAGCTTATCTCTGAGTTGTACTGTATTGATGTACCTAAAAATAATAACAACAATATGCTAATACATGTAGTCCCACTATTAACTGCCATCATCATCATCATCATCATCATCATCATCATCATCATCATCATAAAACACAGGACATAAGCCACTGGCTTGTTAGTGACCCGTTCAGATGGATTCTATTTTGCTTGGTTTTTTTTTAACATAGTTGTTTATGTAGGCCATAGACCTACTCTGGACTGTACAACTCAGATATGTTTTAATCAAATAAGAATGGCATGCCTCTAAAATGTATGTCCAATTTGGTTCTGAATGTGTCAAGAGATGATGACTCAGCAACTATGGCTGACAATGAGTTCCAAGATGATATTGTTTTATTCGAAAAAAGGTTTCTGCGGACATCTTTATTGCTATGATTTGTGCTGAGTTTGTGTTTGTGTCCTCTGGTGTGTGTATTTGGGGAGAAGATATTTTTGTCTATGTTATATTTATCATTAATAATCTTATATGTTTTTATTAGATCTCCATGGAATCATCTATATTTCAATGACATTAAATTACGCTTTTCAAGCCTTACTGGGTATATATAGTTTTTGATTTGGGGAACCAGTTTTGTTGCCTGATGCTGAGCCCATTCTATCAGTTTTGATTGCCTCTTGAATATGGGTGCCCACACACAGTTACAATATTCGAGGTTTTGTCTCACCAGATACTTGTATAATGATGTGAATGCACCTGAGTCTAACTGTGTAAAGGTCCGTTTGATTATTCCCACTGTTTGATTTGCCTTCGATACTATGGAATTTATGTGTTTATCAAAAGTAAGTGTGTCATCAATATGGACTCCTAGGTCTTTTTCTACTTCTGATCTTGACACTGTATATGTTTGTGAGACATCTGTCATAGTGTACTCCTTTCTTGGATTATTATTTCCAAATTGTAGAACATGGGTTTGTTTGCATTAAATGACAGTTGCCATGTTTTAGACCAGTTGCAAACCTTATTTATATTATTCTGAATGTCATATTCGGTGGGATTTCCATTGATCTTAGTATCTTCTGCAACGACTTTGCAACTAACAGCTTAATTTTTGTGACAGATCATTTATATATAACAGGAAAAGGGGCAGACTAAATACACTATCCCGTGGTACATCACTAATAACGTCTACCCAGTCTGACTGAGTGTCATTGATTTTTACATGTTGTTTTCTGTTCTGTCCACTTTAGAGTTTTTTCTCCTATTCCATATTTCCTCATTTTAATTAGGAGTCTCTTATGTGGAAATGAATCAAATGCCGTAGCAAAATCTAGGTGAACTACGTCTGTCAGATTGTTATTGTCTAGGTTAGTGGTTATGTGGCTAATGTACTCAAGTAGTTGTGTTATGCATGATCGATTTGGTCTGAAGCCATGTTGGCATAGGGAAAGAGAGTTGTTGTCTTCTAAGAAAGCTCATAATTTGATCTCACACGAATGATTCAAGGACTTTGCAGAGAGTACAGGTAAGACTTATAAGTGTATAGTTACTCGGGTCACTTTTTGGTCCTTTTTGTATATAGCACAGATGTTTGCTAATTTCCAAATTTCAGGTAATACTCCCTCTTCTAATGATTTTTGAAAGAGTATACATAAGGGGTGGCTAATTTCTTTTGCTTCTTCAGCAGGTAATCGTACAAGTATTTCATCTGGCCCGTTACTTTTGTTTGGGTTCAGGGCTTATAATTTTGTCTCTATGCCAATTGGTGTTATTAGTATATCAGTTAGCACATTTCCGTATGTTGAGAGCTAGTATTTGGCATCAAAAGTGAATTTTCTACAGTGAATATGCTTGAAAAATATTTATTGAATATGCTAGACTTATCTTTATCAGCAGTTGCTAAGGCACTGATTTCGAGATTTCGTAAATTATTTCTTGTTTCTCTTAGTACAGTTTTACTTTTAACAGAATTCCAGAAAGCCTTTGGTTTTTTTGTACTTTTGGATGCAATTTCTTGTTCAAATTCACTTTTTAACGGATGTAGTGTTTTTCCTAGCAGTTTTGTTCTTGATGTAGTCATTGGGATTTTTACTCTTTTTTACATCTATTGTAAGTCCTTTTTAAATTTTGAGTAACTTAGTGATAGTGATGTTAAATCACAGGTGCTTTTTCCCACATTTTTTGTTATTTGTGGTGGGTATATATGTTAGCTTTGTGTGTATAAAGTTCCAAGCATCGGTAGTATATAGTTCATGAAGTTGTTGTCAGTCAATATTATCTAATTCATGACGAATCTTATCGTATCATATTGTCCTTTATGTAGTAATAGTTTGGGAGTGCTTTTTTGAGTGTGGACGGTCATTATATTAGGATGCAGTAAGATCTGAAGGCCATCATGGTAACTTTTTTCTAAAGGGGGTAAGTGATTTATTTCATAAACTCATTAGGTTCATATACAAGTTGCCCTGCTTTGCACTGTGGTGCGAGAGGTTTGTTCAGCAAATAAAATAATAATTAATATGTTTTCGCAGTGCTTTCCTACATTGGCCAAAGTGCTAACTACTAAGTATCCGAAGATACAAGGGAAATGTATGTGACACCACACGGTGGCCATCACCGCTCAGAAACCCCAATAGTTTCCCAGGGTCGGATCAGCCCATGGTGCGGATAGGGACATCCAAACAATTAAGAAGCCACAAGGCTGAGTGGAGCATGAAGAGAGACAAAATCTTAGAGTTATGAATCTTACCGGATTGCGGGGCTAGATTATCGCACTGCCGGAAGAGAAGAGTATACTACAGATTTCCTAACGAAGAAAGTGTCTCTAATCATATTAAACCTATCCTATCGAGCTGAATAGAAACGGTTATAGCACGGACAGCGACCTCAGTGGAAAATTGTTGGTGGCGGGAGAATATGCTGCATATATAAGTGTTGCTGTATAGTGTTTCCTACGTGCACTACACTCCTATATTTTCTATGACTAAGCAAAACATATGAACTGATGGCCACTGGCCATATACACACAAAATCTAACCAGAACAATCAATACGGTATTAAATGATCAAAGTTATATATCTTAGTACAGGTTAACGAACCTACTATAGTGCGGTTAGCAACACATTGCAGAAAATGAGATTAACTATAAACAAATACAGAAATTATAACTAGCGGTCCTAAGACCGTTACGGTACCTTCTAGTCATCGGGACCGTTCTTGCAGATACAATATAATTAAAGATGTACATATAGAGAAATAATTAGACTGTGAAGTATAGTTACTTGAACACTCGGTAGTCATTCTTAAGTTAGGCCACCATGTTACTGAAATTGATACAGCATTCCATAGTTGACGTGCGTTGATGCATTCTCAGGAAGCTGGAAAGTTCCCGCAGGTTGGTTCCTGCAAGCTGTTTTCCACAAACAAGATTTCCGCAAGAACACTCATGGCAGGAGGACATCGCTCAGCACTATAAGCCTAATAGGATGTCTAACGAGCAGTCAGCAAAAGATACGATAGTACTACTGTGGTGAAGAAAGTTCCCGTACACTGATGGCATGGATGGAAGTTGTCAACAACCCGATCACAAGCGGGGGTTGTCAGATGCAAATGAAGATACAAATCAAAGCTTAACAGTGCTGGGTACGTCAGCCAGCTCTGAAGACGCACCGGGCAGAGTTTACTTGCTGCGGTCAAAAGTTAGAAGAACCTACACGATATTAGTGCGGTGATGGTTGAAATACCACTTTTAGGCATGGCCGGCAGATCCGGCGCGTCATCCATCAAAGAACATCCTGCCTCTACATCTGTAGAATCACATATTCAGGCCATAAATGCCTCACCGCAAATTCGTGTCCCGAAGTAGATATTGATATTCGTGAAAATAATCAGAAAGTTCCATATTACTCCCGTAAGTAGGGAGTTACAAAATTGTTTTAGTGCGGTGGGTTGGGAAACTGCCAGCTACGGGAGAAAACCCCGACACATAGCGAAGTAATACATGTATTGTCTGTTGTGCTGGTAGTAGCTGGTACAGATCCAACCTGTTCGGCCCCTGGCCAAGGATGCTCTCGATATCTGGATCGCATCTCCTTTTATACTCCTCGTGATGTCACAGGCGCAGGCTCCATCCAATCATCGTTTGAGCAACAGCCAATCAGCGCGTAGCTAATAATAGCGCAGTCGAAAGTTCTAGAACATTCTAGAAGTTCTGCATCCACGTGGTTATGACGTCACGGCAATATTTTGAAGATAATCAAGAAGGGGTTTCCGTCGATAACTCAGCCATTTCTTAACCGATTTTGAAATGATTTACAGATTTAAAAAGCTCGTTGAATTCTGGTCTTGATTAATGCCAGAGTCAACGGGAACCGGCAATCAATAAAGATTACAGGGTACCATCTCGGTACACTAAATGTGCCATCCTATCTTGGTCACAAATTACGTGCTTCATAAAAAATAGCATCTAAGCGCGCGCATGCGCATTATGTGCTTTAACGAACTTAGTCGTTTTCGCAGTGCTATCTCTCTCATAGGCCTATATATGCTTATGGCTCTACCCAGGGGCCATGTTCAGGGAATGAATCCAGGATGGGCGGCGCGTACCCAGCTTAGCTGGTATGGCCGGTACCTGACCGGTCGATCCGAACTACACCTGTCGTTGTTTACTATGTCTGAGTTGTGGCTTCTGTAGATGCACTCAACGACTATATTTTCCTTATCTTGTGTTGTCCATGCGCACCAAACATATTCTCTAAAGGAATAGTCATCCAGTGATGTAATTTGTTCTGCATTCAGTGACTCATATATATATATATATATATATATATATATATATATATATATATATATATATATATATATATATATATATATATATATATATATATATATATATATATATATATACACCTGTGCAAAAGTTAAGCACCACCCTATTTTTACGCACATGCGAGGGTATATTCATGTGCTATGAAGAAAGCAATAGCATAAACATTTATGTACCCATCCATCTTAGTGCAAGAGGTAATAATGCAACTAGAGGAATGCTGATTATGATGGTGGGGAAACACTGTATGTTTTTGTTTGAACTTGAAAACGAGGCCTGAATATGGTTACGTTGACACAACTGACAACTATTGCCCTACAGTTGACACACGTGGCTAGATTGTCATTAATGGTGTCTGAAAACGAAGTTTAACATCTGTGCACGAGTTTGAGACTGTCATTATTAATACCGGGTATATCCACATTGTGCCTGGATGACGGCCTGGACACGACATCTCATGCTGGTCACCAACCGACTGATACGCCATTGTGGTATTCGTTGCCATTCAAGATGGAGTGCGTCTGTTAATTCCTGTAGGTTCTGCACAGGAGGATCACTCCTTCTCACCATGTTTCCCAGAATGTCCCAGATATGCTCAATAGGGTTCATGTCAGGGCTCCTTGCTGGCCATGGTAGGGTTTCGATGGCATTCTGGCGGAGGTATTCATGCACAGCTCTAGCACAATGTGGTCGGGCGTTGTCATCCATGAATATAGGGTGGGTTCCAGGTGCATGATTTACAAAATGATGGACCACAACTCTATCCAGTATGGAATCTTGATATCTTTGTCCATTTAGTGTTCCAGGTACAGTCAACAGATCCAGCTTACAATCAAATGAGATGCACCCCCATATCATAACGGAACCTCCACCAAATGGAACTTCTTCCATGATGTTACGTTGGTCGTACACCGTGCGTCTGGACCTCCATACACGAGTTCGACCATCTGTGGCATGAAGCAGGAACCGACTTTCATCGGACCAGTGTACCCGTCTCCAGGATCTCATGTTCCAGTGTCTTCTTTCGTTGCACCACCTCAGACGCTCCTCTTTGTGGTGTGCAGTGAGGAGAGGACGTCTGACAGGTCTCCTAGCTTTCATGCCAGCAGCACACAGTCTCCTATTGACGGTAGACATTGACACTCTATTGCGCGTTTCCCATTGCTGGCTGAGCACTCTGCTGTTGATGAATGGAGATCTCCTAACAAGGCGTACTAGGGCTCGATCATCACGGGCAGTAATCTTCTTCGGTCTTCCAGATCCAGGCCTGTCCTTCACCTCGTTAGTTTGCCCATGTTTTGCAATCAAACGACTGATTACAGTATGGTTAATGTTCAGCTGTCTGCCAATCTCTCTGCATGACATACCAGTGGTATGCATGCCTATGATTTGCCATTTCACACGATCACTTAACCTTCGTCTTGCCATAGCGGTTCACAATCAAGAGCTAATTCTCTCTGTACAAATAAACCACGGTCATGAACACAAAATTCCTAATCTTGTCGCCTAAATCTGTATGTAATGTTCTACACCTCAAACTGGACTTTTACATAACTGAGCACGTGTGCTGTTTCCCGCCACGCACGGACATCAAGCGGCGTGAAGTCATGCATGCATGTGCATTTCGTACTTGGAATTATGTCACCTAACGCGGGGACAAAAAGTATGGCAGTCTAGTTGTACCATCATGTTTCTACGTTCTATTGTTTTTGCTGGTGCTTAACTTTTGCACAGGTGTATATATATATCCGCTCCTCGAGTAAAGCTACTCTTCATAGAGAGTTTATATTTGTTTATCTGAAGTTTGCTAAGGTAAAAATTGTTTACAAAGTTTTGTATTTTTGGGGAGACCTTCTGTGATCAGTATGATGACAGGAGAAATGTTATTAACTTCGAGTTCTGGTTTTTTGTTTAATAAACTATATGTGTTTGTGTACATGCAAATTGGGGCGACTTCTATGAGTTTTTTTAGTAGTTTACATGGTTCACCTGTTCTGCCAATATTTCATTGGCGATTTCTGGCTTTGAGGCATTATATAAAGGTAATTCTATTATTTTATGCTTTAATGGAGCATGACTAGTACTTGTCCTATGTGGAATAGCTAAAAATGGATTTGTTATATTATTTACATACTGTTGGGAAGTAAAAAGCTTTGTAGGTTTTGTAATGGGGTTATATAAGTAGCATATATAGTTTCATGTAAATGATGTTCTATATCTTCATTTGAAAGTACTGAAAATCCATTTGCTAAAAAGTAATTTTTGATTTGTTGTCTAGGATTTGAAAAAATCCCTTACTATTTCCAACTGTATTTGGGCTGCCATTTAATGAGTGAGGTCTTAGTATGTATGGTATGACTGATATTGTGTTTTCGGATGGGTTGCTCCTTGATAAGGAATTCAGCTGTTTTTTGCAATGGGTTCCTCCCATGTGTCCTTCCAAGTTGAAAATACGGGTGTAGCGAGTTTAAGCATGTGGTTAGATAGTTGATGCTGTTTTCTGAGAGGATTCTAGTAACATGTACATTTGGGTGTATATGGTCATAGAAGAGTTCACAATACACTGATCCACGGGGGTTCATCAAAATGTAGCTCGCGGGGGTATGCACTGGTCCGCCATGACGTTCCTATCCATTGCACCGCAAATGCACGATGTACGGGATCGCTGGTTAGCTGTGGATCTTGGGGTTGCAGATCCCATATCGCGTGTCTCCGAAAGGTAAAAAAAACGGCCTCTAGAACTGGTGGAACACTAATGTTCCAGTGGGGCCGTGCGACCATTGCCACCGAGATTGAACCACACAGTGTCGTCCCAACTATTTTTGTCACCAGTGTGCCTATCCATACTAATTTAGAGATATGGAATAAAGAATAATTAAACAATGAGAAATTTAATATACTATACAAACAGTTCTATGTGTTGACAGTAAATGAGCACAGTAATACACAA
Source organism: Chaetoderma sp. LZ-2023a (assembly GCA_034401795.1). Classification (NCBI taxonomy): domain Eukaryota; kingdom Metazoa; phylum Mollusca; class Caudofoveata; order Chaetodermatida; family Chaetodermatidae; genus Chaetoderma; species Chaetoderma sp. LZ-2023a. The sequence goes on along the minus strand of JAVVLW010000075.1, from coordinate 56,589 downwards.
CATAGAGCCATCCAGTGTTCTTTCCACGTGGTTTCGCCGGAGGTACCATACAGATCCTTGAATCCGCAGAGGTGTCCCCGCAAGTGAGAGTTTCCGCAACGAAGTCACTAGATAGTTTAATATAAAATAGTAAACTTCTAACATATACACAAAGAAAATATTACTGGTGCGAGAGGAAAGTGCCCCGCGTGGGCCTCCGTCACAAGAAAATGGCTTCAACACCGAAGCGGAGGAAAAGAGCTGGCAAAAAAGGGCCACTCTTTTGTTCAACAGAAAATGCTAAGTGCTGAAAATCCTAGTGAAGCTACTGTTAAGGTGTTGAATGCTGGTTCATGTGAAGACGGGACGAACGATTTCCGAAGAATTCCCAGGTCACAGTCTTATGTAGTTCCAAAGTTACTGCATTGGTAGTTGCCGCTTTATTTATGCAGGCCTTCTGCTACATCATAACGTACAAATTGGTTGTTAGTAATGGAAACAAGCTTTGGCCACAAGTGGCAGGGTTTAGTACCTAACTTTTAGATATGTTTATCCATTGGGCACAGATGCCCGGATTCCCTACAGTTGCCCCGCATAGCATCTACCTCCAAGGATAGCATGCGTACATGTCACAGAACAAAGCTCCGAATCAAATAACGACTCGGCTACCTGGTTCCGCAACCACATATAACATCACCAGACGAGTTTCCACAGTTCTTACAAGCAAATTTAAATACTAACATGTCATTATGGTGGGGATGGAGAGGCGGATATCCATCGTGAGCCTCCTTCCCGTAAGGGCGTGGTGGGATCTAAGGCCTTAACCAGAGACTACAGCGAATTGGATGGCGATCCGCATCTCGTCCGTCAACGAGTGATACAGAGTTAACATTTTGACCTGTCATCAGGGTTATTGTCCATGATGCCCAGAGATCCACTGCAGGCCGGTATTACAACATATAAATTAATATTATTATCATTTCGCAGTGCTTCCTACTTTGGTGGGTGATCTACCTAATAAGTATCCAAAGACAAGGGGGGGGGGGGTCGTGTATGTAAATCAGCACTTTAATTATCACCACCCAGAAACCTCCGATCGTTTCCCAGGGTCGGATCTGGTCAACGTGTCGATTGGGAATCCAGACAATAATAAGACATACGGCTGGTGGATCGTGGAAAGAGACAATTACTCAATAAATATACGAGGTCCTATAGGTAGCTGGCCAATTTTACACAACCTTGCCAGTGCGTGTGGCTACATAACCACAACAAATGGAAAAGAGGCATACACTTTGCGTCTCTAACAGAGAAACTGTCCATAACCACTTTAAACCTATCCTATCGAGCTGAATAGCCAGGTTTAGTCGGTAACATGTCAGGCTCAAACATTTAGAGCATGATCAGCGACCTCAGCGTAAAATTGATGCTGGCGGGAATCGTGATGCGGATATAAATGTTGCTGTATAGTATTTCCTAGCATACTGCAGTCTAGAGTTTTTATAAATAAACAAAACGTATTAACTAGATGGCTACTTGCCATATACACTACTAACCAATACACAATTTGACGAATATAATGATTATAAAGTATCACAGGTCACTGGACCCTTCGTTGCGGCTAGTTGAAAGCACCCACAGTAAACAATGATAATATTCACAATAACAGAAATTATAAAGATGCGGTCCCAAGAGCGGCAAGGTACCTATTAGTCATCAGTACCATTATGCGGAAATAATAATTAAATGTTCAATAGTATAGCTACTTGAGTACATAATAGTCATCGGTACAGAACAAGTTCACGGGTTACTGAAATCGAGGCGCTAACATATGAGTAGCGCGAGATGGCACGATTTCTAAAGCTGGAAAGATTGCTGCAGGAAGACATCCGCAGGCAGGTATCCGCAGGCAGGTCTCCGCAAGCAGGTCTCTGGAAGCTGAATCCTCCAGGCAGGTTGGATACGGCACATTCTCTGGACAGAAAACAGAATGGTTCAAGAGATGTCGACTAGATAGTCATTTCACTCATACAGAATAGAAACGGTTTATTGTAAAGTTTCCATCCGGCGATGGTAATATGAAAGTTGAGAGCAACCCATTAACAGAGAGGGCTGCTTATATAATTGATACATGTACAATAACTGACACACGGTGCGGGGTACATCGCATAGCTATTGTGGTGCACCGGGAAAAGTTCACACAGACTGGTCGACAAGTTAATTATTACACACACGACATGCAGTGTGGAAGTTGAAGCCCACTTGGTTGGCAGATCCGGCAAGTCATCCATCAAGAATCACCATCAGCTCTACATTCTGTACAATTACATCTGGGCCCACATGGCCCTCCGACGGAAAGACTCCCTTATAAAGGTCGGAATGCAGGAGATTATTACTTTAAGTTACTTTAATACCCTCGGATGGCCGTCCGGGGGTGTACAAAAACTGTGGGACCCGAGGACTCCTTACCACCACGGATGAGCTGAAATCCGATTGGCACCGGATGATGTAGGTATCACCGTAGGTAAGCAGTTACACACGTCTATCCCGATGGTCCAGTCATCCTGCGCGGGCCGGCTTCCACGCCGGTGATGCTCCTGAATCTAGATTTTCACCCCTTTTATACTACTCGTGACGTCAATGCTAGGGGCCTCAGCCAATCAGCGGCCGAGCAGTAGCCAATCAGCGTGCAGACAGAAGTGGTGACGTGGCTATTACGTACACAGCACATTCCTTATTTATTTATACATACATGCGATTAAGATGTCAAGAGAAATATCTCTAAGATAATTTAGAGGGACTTTCGACGATAACTCTGATAACGTTTCTGGCCAGATTTTAATAATTTAAACGGTTTTGAAATCCTCGTTTTATTTTAGTCTTGATCAGTACCAAGAACAACGAGGATGATACAGTTAAAGTTATTTACGGGTACCTACTCGGTATACTATAAGCATGCACTCGCTTCCAGTTCTGAGTTGTGTTGTCAGGGAAGCTCTGACGTGCACGCATGTGCACCACATGCTCTAATGGACTTAACAAAACCTCTCATAGGGCTCATATACGCATACTATCCTACCCAGGGTGGTGTGCTTGGAGCGAATCCGGAATGGCCATCCCGTACCCAGCGTAGCTGGGATGGCTGGTACCCATCCGGTCGATCCGTGCTACAAAAAGCTGGGAATTGTCCACCAGTGTCATGTCCAAGGTCTCAGCTAAGTTACATAACATGCTGTTGAAGTGTAGTGTCACGCTATGGCGGTGCTAATTTTTGTGGTCGTGGTAGGAGGGTTGATACAAAGATTTGGATATTTGGAGAGATATCTCTAGTCCTTTGTATCTTAGAGGTAAAATCCTCTATCATGCGTTGTGGATTGCTTATAGAAATGTCATTTGATCCAATGTGTATCACTATTACATCATGGCTGATTGGAGAAATGTGATTTTGTATCTGGCTATGTACGTCACAAATTCTTGCTCCTCACAGTTCTTAAATTGATGTTCAGTTCATTGTTGGGCATGTATCTGCCACTGAGTTTTCGGAGAGTGGAGCTTCCAATTACAAGAACTCGTTTCTTCTCATCTATGTTGTGGGTTGTCTTGTCCAGTATATTGTGTACTGGAATCGGCGAACTATTAGCCTGGACATGTGCCTGCTTGTGACAGTTATTCCTGTTTTTTGTTGTGTTTGTATTTTGTTTCATAGGGGTTCTCGCTTGCGCCATAATGTCGGGTGTCCATAGTTTGAGAGGTTTTTTTCATCAGTAAATGTGCCATTCTGCTGCAGTACTGGGATGGATCTACTATGTTTTATGGTTGAAGCAATCTTTGTTACATTGCTATATGTGTTGGCACGTTGTTGGCATTTTACGTTTTGTGACATAGTTTGAGTGTTACTTGCTAAAGCATCACGATACAGAGAGGATGTGGTTTGTTGCATTTGTTTCTCGTGCTCTTTAGTTTGGAGATTTATAACTTGACTGTTTAATTTCTCTATTTTTCTTGGATTTTTGTTACTTGCTTTACAAGTTCATGTAATATGGCGTTCTCTACTACATTGGAAGGTTAAATTGTATTTGGTTGTTTTGGGATGGCTTGGTTGTTTTGATTTCTGGTTTCTGATCCATTGCCTGTTACAAGACTGGTGGATTGCGAGTACTGGGTTAGATGGTACATCCAATGCTTCATGTTCAACAGGATGGTTAGCAGCACCTAGCAACATGGTCTTGGGGACTTTGTCTGCCATGTTGCTTCCATCGTCTAACCATTCTAGATACGTTGCGCTATGTCTTGCGATTGGTGTGCAATCACAGCATATGCATCGTCATTTTGAAGTTGTTAGTGTTGATAGCATATACGGAGGCAGATTAGTGCAAAGACTGCTGCCACTTTGCAGGAATAGCTCATTAGCATGTATTTGTTGCTTGGTTTTGAACATTTAGCTGTACAAAATATGTTGCCAGTTTAGAAACTGTTTTCATTATCATCTTCATTTGCCATGTCTAGAGGTTGCATGTCTGAGACAGATTATGTCGTTAGTGGCGTGCAATGGTGTGCTAGGTGTGTAAGGTTTTGCCAATATGCCAACAGGAGAAATAGTGATGGACAGATTTGACTTTTTATGGGATGTTACATGATCTGCTGGTGGCGGAGATGTAGTAGTCGCATTAGGAGTAGCGATAGCAGCAGTTATGGGTGTTGGTCCTACGGATGGTGGGACTTTGGTGCTTGGAAAATATTTTTCGTAACAATTGTCGCAAAGCATTAGTCGACTGGACTGTTTATAACTTTGAGATAGCCTACTCTGTACAACAATCCTCACAGAAACCCACAGTGTCTAGTGAATGTATGTATGTCCACTATTTATGCGCACACGTGTTGTATAAAAGAAAAACCTATGTGCAAAGACGAAACACAGCAGCTAGAAATATAAGGGTGTTAAATTAGTGAGAGTTATTTCCTTTGCCCCCGCTGCTACTCAGGGAAAGAGAAAGACACGGGGACAGCCGGAAATAACATATGACAATGTTAGTGAAAAAACGGAGACATTTTTGCATTTAATTCATGTTATATATGCTTATCAAGTGTGTGTTTTGTGTTATAATGTATGTTTGATGATTGTTTTAATTAATTTGCAATTTATTTTTATTTTTGCTTTATTTAATTACTTTATTTATTTATTTATTTATTTATTACTATTATTATTTTTATTATTATTATTATTATTATTATTATTATTATTATTATTATTATTATTATTATTATTATTATTGTTATTATTATTATTATTTTATTTTTTTCACTATTTAAAAAAGATTTATTTTGTACTGTGAGTAATGTACATGTTAAGTAATATACAATTTTTTTTGTTTTTGCTGCTTTATGTTCTACAAAGCCGCATATGTCTACAATCAGCGATCAGTATACAGCCTGGAGAATGCACTAACGATACGGGAAGTGTGGATGCCTACCAGTAAACAATAGTCCCTGAAACAAGTTTCACATGTAACAAAATCAGTATGTCCAATGTTTATTGACCATAGTAAATAATCTTTGACGGAAATAAATCTAGTTATACTACTAAATATCTTATTTGATTCTATCTGCACAATTAAAAAATAGTTAACACAAGCGAAAAATGATTTTTTATATCCAAATTTTCAAAAACATTTGACGAGGCATAAGCCATTGGCTTGATATTGTCTCAGTGTTATTTGTTATAGTATGGCTTGTTCAGTCCAATTCGAAAGGTCTTTCTCTGAAGTAGATTATATCTAGTTTGTTCTTGAATGATTTGACTGTTCTCGCTTAATTAGGTCTCTTTGAAACCTTCAGTATGTCAATGACATTAGATTTAAGACTTTAGCTCTGTTTTGTGGAATTGCTGTGGCGCAGATGGGTGTTCCCCGCATCAGCTGTGGCGTGCTGCCTACCCTCATGGTTACACCCTGCTGCGCCTAGCATTTGTTTGCATGCTGAATTGTGATGGTCGTGGTTGGTCTTATTGCTGTTGTCTTTATTTTCCGTGTTCATCGCTATCCGAGTTGCCTCATCTACATTAGTGTCTCTTCATGCAACCACAAAGTGCGGACGTGGAAGCAGAGATGTGTCTACTGGTCAATGGAATCGCGACTGAGCATGTTCTTGTCTATGCACAGGCTACTCCAAGATCAGCCCTCTGTATTGGAAGAATTGCAGCGTGACCTTGTGATGGGCTGGTATACGTATGGCCTGTTCAGTCAAATTCAAATGTTCTTTCTTTGAAGTAAATATCTAGATTGTTCCTGAATGATTCGACTGATGTTGCTTCGACGATTGTAGCTGGCAGTGAATTCCACTGTAGTACCACTCTGTTAGCGAAAAAGTGCTTGCGAATATCTTTGTTGCTGCGCTTTATGTTGAGCTTGAACCTATGCCCTCTGGTCTGCGTAATACTGGACGGCTCGAAAAAGCAGTCCTTATCAATATTATATAGATCCCTGATGAGCTTGAATGTTTCAATTAAATCTCCTCGAAATCGTCTATCTTTCAGTGACATTAGATTTAGGGTTTCAAGCCTTTCCGTGTAGCTATACTCTTTGATTTGCGGGATGAATTTGTTGCTCAGCATTGAACTCTTTCTAATAGCTGTGATTGCCTTTTCAATCTTGGTGACCATGCCGAGTGGCAGTATTCGAGAATAGGTCTCACTAGAGACTTGTACAAGAGTCTGAAAGTAGATGGGTCAATGTTGGTAAATGTTCTCTTGATTAGTCCTATTGTGCTGTTTTCCTTCGATACGATATTCCCTATATGTATATCAAAAGAAAGGTTTCTGTCAGTATGCACTCCCAAGTCTTTTTGTACCTCTGACCTTGATACAGGATGCATATCGGGTATATCTGTCACATAGTATTTGGTTTGAGGGTTATTTCTGCCGAAGTATATGACATGCGTTTTATCTGTGTTTAAAGATAGTTACCATATCTGCGACCACTTACATACTTTGTCGATGTTTTCCCATATATCTTTGTGTCATCTGCAAATATTTTGCAGTGGCATGTTAGTCCGTCAGGTAGATCATTTACATATATCAGAAAAAGTAAAGGTCCCAGTACACTTCCTTGTAAGATGCCGCTTGTCACCTCAATCCAGTCGGATGTTGTCTCATTGATCCTTACCCTCTGTCTTCTGTTATATAGGCAGTTTCCTATCTATCTTACTAAATTGTCGCCAATACCATAGCTTCTCAGTTTTGTTTGAAGTCGTTGGTGTGGTACAGTGTCATACGCTTTTGAGAAGTCTAAATATACTGCATCGACAGGTTCATTTGAGCCACGTTTAGTTGTGATGTCTTCGAGGTATTCTAGTAGTTGAGTTTTACATGATCTATTATATTTGAATCCATGTTGGCACTTGGTAAATAGATTGACTGTTTCCAGAGAATTTACAATGCTGTCTCTTATAAAAGACTCTAGGACCTTACATAAGGTAGAGGTGAGACTGATTGGCCTGTAGTTTCTTGGGTCATTCTTGAAGCCTTTTTGTGTATGGAGCATACATTTGCCATTTTCCAGATGTCAGGTATGTGCCTTCTTCCAGAGACTTGTTAAAGGATTATGCATAGTGGTGTACTGATTTCTGTAGCCGCATCCTTTAATAATCTCACTGGTATTTCATCTGGGCCATTGCTTTTATTGGGGTTGAGTCCTTTCAATTTATTTTCGATGGCACGAGGTGTTATTATTATATCTTTTAGAATAATACCATTGCTTCTGGGGCTACTGATTGGTGTAGAATGAAGATTTTCTGAAGTGAACATACTTGACAAGTATTTGTTAAGAATGTTTGCTTTTTCTTTATCATCTGAAGTCATAGTGCCGTACGCTGGCTTACGTAGCTTGCTAACTGATTCACTTAGAGATATTTTACTCTTGACATAGTTCCAAAAAGCTTTGGAATTTCTCTTGCCATGACTTGCCACATTACCCTCAAATGTTTGTTTTGATTTTCTGATGAATGAATGATTACTGTATTCTGCTGCTGTAGTAGTAGAAACATCCTACAGCTGCAATCAATCCTTCTTCGCTTTTGCCCACTGTGTCTTGTCCTCAACCGAAATCCTTAGCTTCCTCAGGTCCATTCTTGACTTGAGTGTACTGAGTCCTGCTTTCTTGAGGTCACCTCGTAGCACGCTTAGCAGATTTATGCAATGACGTCCTCTCCTGGCTTTGTATTTGCTGGCTCCGGGTATGACGAATTCCAAGGCTCTCTGTGCTGGTGTCTCTTCTGTCATCCTTAGCACATGGCCAAACATGAACCATCTCTACTGGGCGACTCTTACAGACAGCTGCGACGTATTACACATCTTGCATAGTGCATCGCTGGAAATTATGCTGTCTGGCCATCGGTGTCCAGTGATGGTGCATAGGTGTTTGCGGTGGCAGGCATCGAATTTGTCTAGAGCTGCCTTTGGAGCTGTCCAGCTGTTACAGTTATACAGCATCAAGGATACGCAGGTTGCATTGTATAAACGTAGCCTCTTTATCAAGGGCATCTTTGATCTACGAATCCATAGCTTCCAGACGGACTGTTCCCCATGACGCAGCGTGTATAAATGTCAGCAGTACTGCACGGCAGTGAGCCCAGGATTTGATGAATGCTGTCGCTTTATTTCTAGCAATTATGTAAAGCGTGTATTCTGTGGTTGTCTTTGTTTCGTTGTATCTTTTGTATGCCCGATTTTTGCTATTTAGTGATTCTGTTGCGGTACAGTCAAGCCACAGGTGCTTTTTCTGACCACATTTTTTGACGAAGGAATATACTGCTCTTTCATTGTGATCAACGTTTTGTGTAGGAAGTTCCAAGCTTCTGATGTATTAAGTTTGTGCAGATGATTCCAGTCAGTCGTTTCTAAGTCTTTTCTCATTTTCGTATAACGTCCTTTATTCAACAGTAGCTTTGGCATAGCTATTTGTTTGCTTGTGCCTAAGATGGCAGGATGTAGTGATATTTGTAGAACGTCATGGTCACTTTAAATTTTACCCAGTGGAGGTATGTGGGTTATTTCGTGGACAATGTTTTGATTGTTTGTTAAAACTAGATCCAAAAGATTTGAAGTCTGATTTATTCTATGTCGTGTCACATTAGTAACTAGTTGCTGTAGAAAGATATCGCTGCTCGTGTTAAGAAATGTATCTTCTTCTTCATTTGACGAAAATCCAGTGCTCCAGTTAATCGATGGGAAGTTGAAATCCCCTGCTATAAGAATGTGGTCTGCGTTTAGTCGCATAATAAGTATAAGTGGAGGATTATCCAGATATCAATAAATCATAAACAGTGTTTCTCATGGTATCTAAATTTTAGAGCTCCCATGGACCACACACTCTGAAAAGTGGGGTTCCCAAGCTGAAATCTAGGAGTCCTAAACTGAAAATATGATGCTCCAATGCATATTTTCTCATCCATGATAAAAATAGAAGGTACCATGGACTCACAGCTATGAATTATGGGCATCCCATGATAAATTTTTGGGTGATTTTTGACCAAAAAGACACAACCAATTAATAGTTAATAATCATACAAGATTTGCAAGTGTCCCATAAGACCCACTAGCACTATTTTTGGGGGTCCCATGTTGCATTTTGGGAGTAAACCCCTCAAAAGGACCCTTATGAGAATCCCTGGTCATGAAAGTGGTAGACAAGTGATTTAAGAATGATGCTAACTATAATGTTGATGACAGTGATGAAGATAATATTAATCCTAGTATTAACATATGTCATCGTCGTCGTTGTTCATCATAATCATCATCATCATCATCATCATCATCATCATCATCATCATCATCATCATCATCATCATCATCAAACAGGTTGCTACTCCAAAAGTGATAGAAAGGATAGAATATGTAAACTATGTAGCAAAGGGGTGGAAGATGAGACACATTTCTTAATCATCTGTGAAAATTTGTCAAACTTGAGGCACTCAATTTTTCACACCATAATGGTCTTACTAGTGCACAGGATCCCTTATTACATCGTGTCGATTTACTGTTCTTTAACAGCATTAACACCACAAACATGTCAACAGCATGTAGAGGAATCCATAACATGTTGGAGTATAGAATAGAACTAATTTCTGCCATGTCAGCCACAGCATAATCAACTCACCCCTGTTTGATTGAAATAGAACAGGAGCTTTAAATACCGATATTTTGCAAATAATTTGAAGGAAACTTGTTGCTGTTATTGGCAGCAACAACTATCGCTCAACTTGCTATAAAAATATCTAGCTTAGCACGTTTCACGTTTACAATAGGAAATATGCATTTAGAATCGACCTACTATACGCTTACTACACGCTGTACAGGTAGATCAGCTCACCTAGGAGGCCAAAGGTACAATGGCATTACGGGAATGGTTTTATGCTTGACTTGGCATGACAGCGAGAACAATAAAATCCCAAATAATGGCGGCTACGAAAATCAAAGTAATATGGCGGCTCATAAGAAAACGATCGTCACTGAAATTTTCAAATATTTTCCTAATGTTGTTGCTTCATGATAACTTTAACTTGTCTAAATACAGTGAAAAATTGTCCAAAAGAGAACAGAGATAAGAACATTTTCTCAAAACGTAAAGCAAACCTACACGGAAAGTAACTTAGTAAACTTAGAAAGACAAGGTGTTAGAGAAGTACCTGCACAACCAACTTCTCAAAAGACAGAAGATGAACGCTTCCAAAGCATACAGTCTTTAAAGCATTACGCACCCATCAACAAGGCACTGGTGAGAATATCACTGATGCGCAAGCAACACATCAGAATTTGCCACACCAATCTGCTGCGCCAAGAGCTGATGCTGTGCCACCAAAGCAGTGGCTAGCAGGCACCCTGATCGCCATGGCAGATACCATGGACCAGGAAGGTGATGGTTGACAAAGACACCACAGACCATCTTCACATGCAATTGGCTTGAATGGTTCGCATGCGTCCTGTGCTGATCAATCACTATAAATCCCACGAAGACTGCACTCATCTTTCTCAACAAATGTCCGAAAGATATGCTCAAGGTACAGCTAGGAGAAAATCAGATTCTCGAAATGAAGTGCGAAATATTATAAAAAGTACCTGACAATGGTGGCATGTCTCTCGCACTAGCTGTGCATGTCTAGAAAATCTACTGTCCCCCCCCCCCCCCCCTGCGTGTCATCCCTTCACAGAACACACTTTGACCGTGTACATTAAGCACATACTGTCTTACTCTGTTGAACCGTTTGCCTTGAGGTGGCATTCAAATCTCTTAAACGGACATTTTGTTAAGAGTGTCAGTGTTGTATGGATTGTCGTCACCATATAATATATAATAACTTGCTATTTGTGTGTGCTCGGCATTACTTGACTTTCGAACTGTACAATTAATAGTGAACGCAGCTTTGATATCACGAACGACGCGAGCGTATATAGATAAGATGTATGTACATATAAAATGGGGAAATCAACAGAAAATTTGTCAGGGAACCAGGCTAAAACATATACCATACGACTGAGAACATGTGGTTTCCGGTCATGGGCCATTTTGATTCCGGTTACAGTTTATGATATAGCTTTTGTGATTTCTTTTCATGGGCTCCCATTGAATTGTGGGATATGGCCCTTCAGTATGCGTGTGTTCCCCCTGTTTTATTTAGGGCACACTACTGCCCCGTTTCAACGTGGAGAATTTGTGTGATATTGTTATCAAGAAATAGCATACATTTACTTCAGAATGTAAAAAAATTAAATAGTATGAAGCAGGCCAGGTAAAAGCTATATGCATTCCTATTTATGCCTATGAAAATTATGGGGTATCCTCCAATTTCTGGTATTATTTTTCAGACACCTGGCTTAGAAAGTAGTAATTGTCAATTTTGTATGTATTTAGCCATGTAACATGAAAATTTAAGGCCATGCATGTGTGACGTAGTAACTTTAACAATCCGAAAAATTTTAACAATTTTAAATGAGTGCCTAAGAGAATTTGAAAAAACTTAATTTTTGAGCCAAGGAAAAAGATTATAGGGTCAAAATAATGCCAAGTCACTAGTTCACAGGTTCTTTATTTTGAATAGAAATTGTCTTGATATCGTCACCATGAGAGGATGAGAGTGAATTAATAAAAATAAGAATTGAAATTGAGTTCCAACACTTTAATATAGCCATTATTCGTTTACTGAAATATTTACAATTTACAATGACTAAATAACCATCGGTAGGGAAAATATACATCCGTAGATTACTAATTACAACCAAGTAGGACTAATCATAGGGGTCCGTGACTAAACAGATTAAGGTTGGAATGTGACTGATTGTGAAGGGACAAAAATAATTTCCCCAAAAACAGCTAGTAAAAACTAGCTAACTTGCTAGACATAGCCAGCTAACATTTCCATCTAGAAATTACACAAAATATTTTCCAGTTATGTTGATAAAATAATAAATAAATAATTCCTAAAAGTTTCATAATTTTCCATTTTAACATTTCCATATATAATAATTCCGTAGATAAGTTTTGTCTGTGACAGATCTAAATAATAAACAGTTTTAAATTGTTGTTGCCGAAACTTTAATTAGTTCGAGATTGATTCACACATAGGCACAAACATTAATTTTGAATGCAGTCATTTCCACAGCAGGTATAGCGTGGATCGCCCGTTGGGTAAAGACCGACCCAGTCTATCTGGGTATGGAAGGGCCTGGTCTGTGGCGCTCCAAGCTCGCCTCCCCCCAGCCTGGGTAGCCTAAGGCATGCGCATATAGCCACATAATAGAGGATCAGAATAATAGAATAGAGTCCGTGAGATCGCCCGATGCACATGCGCAGCCATGAGAGGTAGCCACCATATGCGAGTTAGTGTGTCGAGAATGGCAACTTATGTATATACTTTGCCTGCTAACATAACCTGGCCATGACAGGCCCCTCCTCGCTTGCCTGGATATGTGTAATATCATAATTGAACGAGGAATACAAAACTTCTTACAGAATGAAAACCTGGTCAGAATTGGCGGAGATATAACAAAATAAATACGCACTATTTTGAGCTCCAACTAAAAGAGACATCGATAGCGCACATACTTGATAAGGTGAAGTCGAGCAATCACGTGGTCAGAACCCGTACCTCACATACAATGCACGTGCTGATTGACCGAGTCTCGCTGGTGCTACATCACCATTTACTATAAAAGGAACCCTGAAAATCTAAAATAAGCAGAAAGGAGGCGGTTTCGGTCCGAGTGGGAGCAATCTAATTCTGCCTACGCGTAGAGCTGGCGGGCCTCAATATACAACAACGCAGCTTATTTCAGTCAGGTTCCCTTCAGGACACCCGCTCTCCACACCGCAAGTACGTTTTGGGATGCTCCTGGACGCTCAACAAGGGCAAAAATTGAAATTAAAAGAAAGCTAACCACTACCATCAACACCAGAGAAACCTTCTTTGCGGTGTGGCCCTTTGTTCGCAAATAACAGCCAAAATTAGTATGCAGGACTGTGGTGTTCGTTGATATCTCGCCAGATCTACCGTGCCATGTCTAAATAGTGGTATCGAACAATGCATGTATCAAGTGCTTCAGTTTAATGTTTTGACTGCTGTCCAGATGAGGACATTGCTTTGCGCGCCGTGGATCATCTTGTGCCAATAATCAGAAATCTTGCATTATATATCTACCACCGCAGCCTTCATAAAAAGGAAGGCATCATCATATTCGCACCAAATACAGACATATCAATATTGCGGTAGATTAGACTTTATACAGCGTGTGTGGATACTTGACAGCCATCAGAAATACCTTTATTCTTCACTGTTCCTGTGTATGAGCCGCATCAGTTAGAACCCCTCGGTTAATCACCAAGTAGCAACAGCAGCATGCCAGCTCACACTGCAGTCTTGCGACATCCCAAAAATACATGTGACATTTACTGAACTCTGTGCTGATGACTAATAGGTGCACCGCATAAATTAATATTCTAATTACATCTATTTTTGCTATTGTACCATTTTTAGAGTACAGATAACTAATAGGTACCGAAGGTCTGACACAACCTCCTATGTCATTTTACTGTGTATAATTATTCTCATTTCTAATTGTGCTGATGACTAATAGGCACCGCAAGGTCAGATGTGACCTGCAATGCTATTTGACTGTACATAATTATTCTCATTTCTAGCGGTGCTGATGACTAATAGGCACCACAAGGTCGGATGTGACCTCCTTATTTTTACTTTATTGTATAGAATCGTAATAGGGCAATCTGCCATCTAAGTTACTACTTTTAATTATTTAGTAATAATAAAAACTTGCAAACATACTTGGACCAGCCTTCGCTTAGGTTACACTATACACCAACAATAAACGCACCACCTTGTTTCTCCCCTACAGCAAAATTGTTCACTAATGTCGCTGTTCATGCTCTCTCACTAGCGAACATGGCATGCAACCAATAAACTTAACTATGGTAGCTCGATAGGATAGGTTAATGGTAGCTAGAGACAACTACTCACTAAAGTAGACTTGTTTTGTAAAGCCTCTTTTCCGAGTGCTGCGGCTCCGCCACACAAGTGCACCGGCAGTTTCCATAATTGGCCACTTACTTTAAGGCCTCCTAAATATAATACATGAGTAGCCATCTCTTCTTACGCTTTTCCGGCCATCTGGCCTATTAATTGTCTGGACCTCGCTCTGCCGCGTTGGTTAGGGCTGATTTAAGAAACTACTATGGCTTTTTGATGGTCAGAATCAAAGTGTCGATGACCACACACTCCTCTCCGTGTCTTCGGATACTTGTTAGTGAAGCCTTTTTGCCAAAGTATGATTCACTGAAAAGCTATAATTATTATAGCCTGGCCCAGCAGTGTGTTCTTTGGGCAACTTTCCTTAAACCTAAACCAGATAAACTCAGCTCCAGGGAGTGAATCTCACATGGTCCGCTCTTGAAACATTAGGTGATGGATACAGATCGCCATCTAATTCACACAGTAACTGGGTGCAGCCTTCGAGCCCGCCACGCCCTCTTGGGAAGGTCACCATAGTTGGATATCTGTTTCTACCTCCCCACCGCAAATAGATAATGCTTTCTAAACGCTTTTGTAATGTGACTTGTAGTACTGCAGTATGCGGAGGGATTGCTTTATGGTTCTGAAACTACCACCAAGCAACAAATTGTTTCGCTCTTTTTGGGATTCATCTCACTATCACCCGCGTGATTGTTCCACCGACCCTGGAGTCGGTCTATGTGGACACCAGAGATGCACAGAATCCACTCCCAATCCCCAAGACTAGCTAACCAGCATCATCAGGATAATATGGAGCAACGCATAACCCTGGAGGCGACACATCACTTTAACTCCCAAGCAATCAAAACATCTAAGCCATAGATTTCCCTCGATGTTAAGGAGACTCCTCTACGTCTAGGCTTTCCTCAGCGATGCCATTATGACATTTCAATGACTTTAGTGATCATTCATTATTTTCCGAACTCCTTAACACCCCGGAACGTTTCCTCTCATACTATACTTATTAATACATCATCTTCAGTTTTCTCTCTGCCGTCAATCAACCAG
Source organism: Chaetoderma sp. LZ-2023a (assembly GCA_034401795.1). Lineage (NCBI taxonomy): Eukaryota > Metazoa > Mollusca > Caudofoveata > Chaetodermatida > Chaetodermatidae > Chaetoderma > Chaetoderma sp. LZ-2023a. The sequence continues at coordinate 41,034 of JAVVLW010000075.1, read as the reverse complement.
TAAAAACCTGTGTCAAATCTACAAATAGAACTTCACATTCAAGGATTCCATAATCAATGTTCACAAGTAGCGATGTAAGAACGAAATGGCTGATTCTTACCCGTGTGTCTTTTGACACGAACACTCTGGACCAATCACAAGCAAACATGCTGCTACGAACATCCAATCAGAACTGTTGATGCATGCACACGTATACAACAAAATTACGAGCATAAAACGTTATAAAATGCATTCCACTGCATGTTTAAAATTATCCAATACCAATAAGAGAGGAAACATTAAACACAACACAACTGTGACAAGTGAATTAAATCACTCTGCCAGAATCGCTCTGGCCCAAAGATATTGACGTCCCGCCAATATACACTCCAAACCTCAATCACACAAATGGGATCCACAGGAGTATATTCACACCAAATGACCATCTTCATTTATAGATGAGTCAATTTACAAAGCTGGACCAAGAAGCGAAATCAGTGGCCTTTCAACTTCCACCTTTCACATGAAACACTCATAGTGACAACGTAAAAGAAATACCACAATTATTGGATCCCGTCACCAGAAAACCTTCATGTGTTCAGTAACATCCATTTTTCCACATGAAGGAGATATTATCTGATTGATGAATTCATGGACAAATTAAAACTATGGAACCACCGTTATTAATGGTTAAATATTCAATTATCATCTACGAATCTCATGTTCGTCTAATAAGGGGCACCTCATCCCATATGAAAGACAATTCATCTCACCATGAATAAATTACGTTTTATGAGAACCATGACTATAACCAGTGTTTCTTATGGCATCTAAATTTTGGAGGTCCCAAAGACCCCACACCTAGAAATCTAGGGGTCCCAACCTGAAATCTGGGGTCTCAAACTGAAATTCGGATTCTCATGCAGCTTTTCTCATTCATGCTAAATTAGAGAGGATGATGGATGCACAGCTAGGAATTATGGGGTCCTATGCCAGCTTTTGTGGGTGTCTTTGTGCAAAAACCTATAAATCTAATTAATATTTAACAATCATGCAAGATTTTCAGGGGTCCCATGGGATTCACTACCACAACTTTTGAGGATACCCCATTACATTTTGGGGGTCTGTGCCCTCAAAAAAGACCCTTATGAGAAACCCTGACTATAACCGAGAGTTCAGAGGTCATATAACTATTATTATCCTAGTTCAGGGAGGCCATGGCCAACTATTCAGGGAGACATATAATGCCCCATCGGAGCTGGCCCTATCCAACCACTGTGTTGACACCCTTAATGTGAATTCTCCCACCTTTCCACGGAAATAGATTTAACACTATATAATGGGGATGACCCTCTCAGAGAGTTCTCTAACAGTGTATTACATTACACTCATTACATTCACTCACTCTACCAGTCTCTCACAACCACAGATGTCTCACAACCCATGAGCTTCTCGTAAGAGATAATAATAAAAAGATATATACAATAACCGTTCAAGAATAAAACTCTTATCCAATTGAAAGATTCACATCACGATGAACATCCGATTATAATTATACTCAAATACACTATACTTTACATTATTATTATTAATACAAGTTTGGAGAGATATCGACATACTTAATTCAGAAATATCCCACTGATCATATACACCCGATGCCAGGACACCACCCACACATTGTGCAAGTGAGTAATTCATCAGCCCATATATGATGAGATAGGGACTTCCAACGCAGCATATTTCCATCCACCCGACAACTTTGACAAATCTAGATATCTTAATACAGCAGTTTCCACATGAGCCATTCGAATTCTAACAACACCTAGAATACACACAATCAGATATGCAAGCGAGTAATTCACGTGCTCGTATCCTAGATAAGGTCATACTGTCACACGAACAAGTTTCCACCAAGTTACACCGATGGTGAGCTGTACAGAGCATATTTATCAAATATTATAGCGATCTGGTGGAATTTGGCACCAGCTACAAACATCATTCTGAAACCTTTCCTCTACATGAGAATTCAGACCCATTGTTTCTGCTGGACCTATAATAGATGGGGAAATGCTAATGAGAGTATTGCAACCGTGATCAATCTGTGAAGCTACGTGGAACATTATTCTTTCAGAGACCAGAACCTGAAACAAATTCCTTAGAAATTGATCATACTGATTCCATTCCAGAATCCACTCATTTGGTTGCCCTAACGTGTGAAGAGATCCTTTAAAGACACCCTGACACTTCTGGTAATCAGGTTATTCTGAGTATTCTAGCTTATATATATATATATATATATATATATATATATATATATATATATATATATATATATATATATATATATATATATATATATACACCTGTGCAAAAGTTAAGCACCAGCAAAAACAATAGAACGTAGAAACATGATGGTACAACTAGGCTGCCATACTTTTTGTCCCCGCGTTAGCTGACATAATTCCAAGTACGAAATGCACATGCATGCATGACTTCACGCCGCTTGATGTCCGTGCGTGGCGGGAAACAGCACACGTGTTCAGTTATGTAAAAGTCCAGTTTGAGGTGTAGAACATTACATACAGATTTAGGCGACAAGATTAGGAATTCTGTGTTCATGACCGTGGTTTATTTGTACAGAGAGAATTAGCTCTTGATTGTGAACCGCTATGGCAAGACGAAGGTTAAGTGATCGTGTGAAATGGCAAATCATAGGCATGCATACCACTGGTATGTCATGCAGAGAGATTGGCAGACAGCTGAACATTAACCATACTGTAATCAGTCGTTTGATTGCAAAACATGGGCAAACTAACGAGGTGAAGGACAGGCCTAGATCTGGAAGACCGAAGAAGACTACTGCCCGTGATGATCGAGCCCTAGTACGCCTTGTTAGGAGATCTCCATTCACCAACAGCAGAGTGCTCAGCCAGCAATGGGAAACGCGCAATAGAGTGTCAATGTCTACCGTCAAAAGAAGACTGTATGCTGCTGGCATGAAAGCTAGGAGACCTGTCAGACGTCCTCTCCTCACTGCACACCACAAAGAGGAGCGTCTGAGGTGGTGCAACGAAAGAAGACACTGGAACATGAGATCCTGGAGATGGGTACACTGGTCCGATGAAAGTCGGTTCCTGCTTCATGCCACAGATGGTCGAACTCGTGTATGGAGGTCCAGACGCACGGCGTACGACCAACGTAACATCATGGAAGAAGTTCCATTTGGTGGAGGTTCCGTTATGATATGGGGGTGCATCTCATTTGATTGTAAGCTGGATCTGTTGACTGTACCTGGAACACTAAATGGACAAAGATATCAGGATTCCATACTGGATAGAGTTGTGGTCCCTCATTTTTGTAAATCATGCACCTGGAACCCACCCTATATTCATGGATGACAACGCCCGACCACATCGTGCTAGAGCTGTGCATGAATACCTCCGCCAGAATGCCATCGAAACCCTACCATGGCCAGCAAGGAGCCCTGACATGAACCCTATTGAGCATATCTGGGACATTCTGGGAAACATGGTGAGAAGGAGGGATACTCCTGTGCAGAACCTACAGGAATTAAGAGACGCACTCCATCTTGAATGGCAATGAATACCACAATGGCGTATCAGTCGGTTGGTGACCAGCATGAGACGTCATGTCCAGGCCGTCATCCAGGCACAAGGTGGATATACCCGGTATTAATAATGACAGTCTCAAACTCGTGCACAGATGTTAAACTTCGTTTTCAGACACCATTAATGACAATCTAGCCACGTGTGTCAACTGTAGGGCAATAGTTGTCAGTTGTGTCAACGTAACCATATTCAGGCCTCGTTTTCAAGTTCAAACAAAAACATACAGTGTTTCCCCACCATCATAATCAGCATTCCTCTAGTTGCATTATTACCTCTTGTACTAAGATGGATGGGTACATAAATGTTTATGCTATTGCTTTCTTCATAGCACATGAATATACCCTCGCATGTGCGTAAAAATAGGGTGGTGCTTAACTTTTGCACAGGTGTATATATATATATATATATATATATATATATATATATATATATATATATATATATATATATATATATATATATATATATATATATATATATATATATAGACATTAAATTCTGAAAATATGTTGGTGGAAAACATGTAGTTAACAACAACAATGGAACTGAAGTATGGAAATTCAACATGGAATCCTTAATGTAGCCCGCATCTCTAAAATTATCCTCCCAGGGAAGATGACCACAGCTCAATTGCAAAAGACAGTATCCTAACATTTTCAGATTTCCTCTTCGAGAAGGATAAACTCCTTGATGGGCATCACAACTGGTAAATTCAAATGTTCCATCATGAGATTTGCTCAAATCTTTCTTGTAGACCAAATGGTAACCATCTTTAACAAACCGCTGAGCACAACCATAATCTACTAGATACATTTTATTGTCTTGAATTTCATATTCCTGAAATCCTAATAAGATGCTAGATGCCTTGACGTCCCCATGGGCAATTCCATTAGCATGCAAATACTCCAAAGAGTCTAACAACCGAATTCCAATCACCCCCAAGGATTCGAACTTCCGGGATTGAACCCGTTTATTTATTGCAGTTGAATTGGAAAATCTTTGAGACCTTATTTTCACAAAATAGCGGACCATTCTCTTGAATGCTCACCGTAACCACATATTTGCCTATGACATCCACATGTTTGGAAATATCATCAGAAGCCAAATAGATTAAACCAGAAGCACCCTGACCTATTTGACCACCAATAGTCCATTGCCTGTTATGTACATCACAAACACCTCACTCACCTTCAATGGTGGAACCGAACTCCTAGTTCTACAAACTAACACTAATGCTTCCAACATATTAGGAACTGAGGCAAATTGGGGTAAATTATATGAATTACTGTGTCGACCAGACGTGCATCTAGTAGACCGACGAATTGCTACCATGGGATCAACCTCGTCCTCTACCTCTGCCTGAACCTCTGGACTAACAGCATCTGGTATTACCATCAATTCCGGAAGCGAGTTAACCATTTCGCCAGGAACATTCATATTCATCTTGGAGATTTGCTCTTGTGCTCTGTTTAATTCCTCTAATACATGCATTATGTTGAAGTCCATACACTCATCCTCAGAAACACTCAACTTTTCTTCCTTAAAGGATACATCTAACACACCTTCTGTTTCTTCTGGAGTGTCCAACAGATCTGTACCTACACATTCTTCAGAATCCAACAACTCCATCCTATGAACACTTTTCTAGAGAGGATGAAGCAATGGCCTAAATCTCATGAATAAGACCTTGTGTATCAATTCTGCGTAATACATCAAATGGTTCTGATTTCCAACGATCTTGGATTTTATTTCTACCCCAGAAACCCCATGTTTTTCATGAAACCCTTAGTTCCTGGAGAAAGGTCACACTCTTTGGCAGACTGATTATGCAGAAAAGCTCTCTCATCCACTTTCTCTCTAGACTTTGCCCATACTAAGCGAGGAGTCTCGCACAAGCATTCTCTATTATCTATTAGCTAATCATCAATATCTGAAGGAACTGAGCTGACCTATAGAACTAAAATGTTATCAACAGGTAAATGAGGCTCTCAACCAAGTAACAAAAAGAAAGGAGAATATCCAGTGGAGGCATATGGAGTAACATTATACGCATGAATTAGCTCCTGTAGATACTTTGACCATTTGATGTTCCATTCTGGAGACAACACCCGAAGTAGATCATGGAAAATACGATTAAACCTTTCAGTTTGACCATTACCCTGAGGTCTATGGAGTAGATCTTGTCTTCTTAATTTTATACAAATTACACAATTCTGTGATAACCGGGGACTCAAAATCCCTACCCTGATCATTATGGATACATAAAGGAATACCATACTTAACAACCCAATTGGAAACCAAAGCTTCAGCTACCATTCTAGCTTTTTGATCCTTTGTTGGAATTGTAGTGCGGATCGGCTGGATGGGTACGGACTGTCCCAGCTTAGCTGCATACAGGAAGACCACTCCGTGCATGTTCCAAGCACGCCCCCCCCCCCACCCCGGAGTAGGATAGTATGCGTGTATCAAGCCATATAAGAAGAGTCTTTTGTAAAACATCGAAGTCCATGAGATTGCGTAGCGCACATGCGCGTGCATCAGCGCTTCCCTGACAACATGTGTCAGTGTTGGGAGAGAATGCATACTAAAGTGTACCGAGTCGGTGCACGTAATTTCTTTAAATTCAACTATTTGAAATTATTTTCAAAATATTACTGGGATGTGGTAAACACGTGTATGTACTAAATGAATGGGGAAGATGTCTATCACGTGATAGCATCCTCACCCTTCCTATCTTTATGCTGATTGGCTACATACCGTCCGCTGATTGGCTGGGCGTCCTGCTTATGACGTCACGAGTAGTATAAAAGGAGCGAAAAACCAAGAATCGAGACCACACTTCGGCGAGAGAGAAAAAGTGGTAGGTTGTGTGGCCAGAGAAGTGCAAGACGTGGGCAACTGCTTACTGACTGTGGTTCCCTTATAACCGCAGCAGTGCCTCTCGGATTTCAGTTCTTAGTCTCTGGCCAGCAATCGCCCATCCGCATCTAAGTTTTTGCAAGCCCTCGAACGGCCATCCAGGGGCAACTAATTGAATAGAAGAGTCCCTCACTTCCAACACGTCAGAGGAGCCTTCCTGTGGATGGGCCTCATGACCCCGATGTAGTTTCTCCAGTATGTAGAATGAGTGGTGAATCTTGGTGGACAACTCGTCAGATCTGCCGAACCACGATGGAAAGTGGTGATCAAACTTCCGCACAGCATGTCATGTGTTAATTAACTTTTAGGCTGCGGTCTGGTGGGACTCTGCCTGGTGTGCCACAAGAGCTATGCGGTGTACCATGTGTGGTGTACCCAGGAATGTACATGCATTTTATAATTATAACCTTCCACTGTAGCCCTACAGGTTATGGGCAACTTTCAAACTTCCGCTTACGGAACTTTCTAACAATTTGCTTAAATTACATGTATAAGCTATTATGACTAACTAGTGGACATCCATAACTACAGTCGTTCTTCTTCACCATCTTTGAGAGTGAGCCACATCAACAGTTTGCCTGTGGAGATTTCCCAGCAACTACAGAATCGTGCCATCTCGCATTCCTCATCTGTGATGCAGCATCTACAGTGATTTATGAACTTTTTCCGTACTGATGACTAATAGGTAATCATTTAGCTATGTCTTTCTATTATTGTGTTTATTCATTTCTTTACAGGTACTGATGACTAATATGTACTGACACGTCGTCTGAGACCGCATTTTATAATTTATATCTTTAATCTAAATATTATCTTTATTTTTGTGCTTATGACTAACGAGCACCGCAAGGTCCTATGACCTGATTTACTGTCAGTACTGTGATAGTTAGTTTATGTATATGGCAGCAGCCATCCTAGTTACTTGTTTTGTTTATTTTACATAAAATACTAGGACCGCAGTACGCTAAGCTATACTATATTATGTGATTCTGACGCTGTCACTCCATAACAGGTCCGCTCGCTGCCTTTCTGAGGTGGATGCTCCGGAGCATGACCTTAGGGAAACCGAGCATCTTCGCCAGTCAGGCTCATGTGTCAAAAGATAGGTAGAAATTTTTGCCACTCGCGGACAAAGCTAGGATACAAATCTAACACCTAACTGGTAGTTTAAGATTTAGCAGAAGAACTGCATAAATAAAAGCGGCAACCACCAATACAGTATCTTGGACTTACTTAAGATGGCGGTGTTTTTTTGTATTATATGGAAATCATCCACCCCATCTTCACGTAATACAGCGTGCATCACATTAATTTTAATTTCATTAGGTTGACTCACACTACACTTACCATATGTTTGAACAAGAGAGTGGCCCTTTTTGCCAGCTCTCTTCCTCCGCTTCGGCATTGAAGGCATTTTCCTGTGACGGAGGCCCACACAAGGCAATTTCCTCTCGCAACAATAATATTTTTGTTAGGGGTATAATGGTTTATATTAAACTACATAAGTGGCCTCGGTAAGACGTTCCCTTGCAGGGATACCTCACAGATATATAAGGATCGGTGAGGTACCGCTGACGAATCCACGTTAACAAGACACCAACTTAGTTCTATGTACTATATATTTTTTCTCTCGTGCTAATAAACGAGTACCATTGTTTGTATAGTATACATTTTTAATTACATGTCTGGACTCCTAAATTGAGTCATGGACCATCATACTGGTGACACAAATAGTTGGGATGAGACGGGGAGGTTCAATTCTCGGCGGCAATGGTCGCACGGCCCCACTGGAACGTTATCATTCCACCCGCTCTAGAAGTTGGTCTTTGTACTTTTCAGAGATTCGCGATATGGGATCCGTAACCCCGAGAACCGCAGCTAACGAGCACTCCCACGCATCCTGTACATGCAGTGCAATGGAGCGGAGCAGTAGGATAGACTAGCGCGTACCCCCGTGAGCCCGATGTGGGGCCTGAACGAGAAGTGAACCCATGCCATCCCTCAACACACACACACGTTTCAGTCTCCTTCATTCGACAAACAGCAATCCCTCGACATGGAAGTAGCATCATATGACGGGAGAACTGCACACGTGCTCACTGACTATGCCAGAAATTTCTCCGGTGCGGACAAACCAGCACCGATTCAACACGAGTGTTCGCCGATCAGCAAGGGGACCTTCCGCGATGCCTCACAGGTGGGTACTCAAAACATCACATTGTCGGATATCCAAGATAGGCACCAAATACCTTTGCTGGATCGTGGTCGACCATGACAAAAAGCCTTAGGGGGCACACTAATTCTTCACGACCATTACGTTCATCCGTACTATCAGAAGGTGAGCAATGGCTAGCCCCTCATGCACCGTGTCCCGCATCTCCTCCTATCAGAACATCATCGCCTTATTATCCGTCAGTTCTGCGACATGAACTGGGGGATGCAGAACATCCATTTCAATATTATACCAGAAGGAACACATCATCACACGGCATGCACCACCCCTGTCAATCTCCTGGACCACCTCCATATGAAGAATGCCTGTCACAGTTCCAGTGCCAGTTAGAGATTATTAGCTGCACAAACCGATGGACGGATTCAACAAATGGGGTATCTGGCTGCAAAGCTGTCGGGCAAAGTACAACAAGTCCTGACAGATTTGAGGTCAGACACCACACCAATGTACACGGAGCTGGAAAACACACTATCGGAAAGATTCGGTGACACCGCACTCGGAGAAATAAGTCATCTTCAGCTTTAAAACTTGCATAGACGTGCTGGGGAGACCTTGTCGGAGTTATCAAGTCATATCTGACGACTTGTTACACACACGTACTACAGCACCAATCATGAGGGAGTTATGTATCTTCGTCTTGATACCTTCAATGACGCGTTGAGCGGTGAGCCCACCCTAAACGAAAAACTATTTCTGATAGCGCATAATGATTTACAGTCATTAACAGTGACTGCGGTGACCAGAGAGGGATAAGCTCCTCGAAGGATTGCCACAAACAGGCGGCGGTGGGCTCACAAGAGTACAGGGGCATGATAAATCGCTGTTATAGTGCGGAGGAAAAACCGAAGGCCTCCGTGTCTAATGAAGGATGAATTAACATCCTACTGTGGTACCATGTAGTCGGCATATTGTTCTGGCTACTGGGATTTTTGTTCATCCTATCTCAGCAAGTGGACATGAGTAGTACGTGGATGGCAGTCCTGTAGCTTGTGGGGGGTATGCGCAGATTCATCCTATCGCTTTGCTCCATCGCACAGCATCTGCATGATGTGTGGGAGCGCTGGTTAGCTGTGGTTCTCGGGGTTGTGGATCCCGTATCGTGTCTCTCCAGAAAGTACAAAGACAGGCCTCTAGAGCCGGTGGAAGACACATGTTCCAATGGGGCCATGTGACCATTGCCACCGAGATTGATTCACCAGTGTGTCGGTCCATTCTAATTTAGAGTAACAGACAAGATGTTGATAATTAAACAGTCATAGATTTAATAATTCTATTCGTTTGCCAGTAATGAGCACACTAATACACAACATAGAGCCATCCAATGTCCTTTCCACATGGTTTCGCCGGAGGTACCACACAGATTCGTAAATCCGCAGAGGTATCCCCACAAGGGAGCATCGCAACGAGGCTACTTGAGTAGTTTAATATAAACCAATTATTCCCCTAACGCTCCCTAACACACACACAATTCTATTGTTGCAAGAGGAAACTGCCTCGCACGGGCCTCCATCACAGGAAAATACCTTCAACGCCGAAGTGGAGGAAAAGAGTTGGCAAAAAGGGGCACTCTTTTGTTCAAACAGAAAATGCTAAGTGCTGAAAATCCTAGTGAAGCTACAGCTAAGGTGATGCACACTGGTTTACGTGAAGACGAATGATTGCCGAAGAATTCCCAGGTCACCGTCTTATATTGTTCCAAAGTTACTGCATAGGTAATTGCCACTTCTGCTGCATCCTAACCTACCACTTAGTTGTTAGTAACGAAGACAAGCTTTGGCCATAAGTGGCAGTGATTCCTACCTAACTTTAGATACGTGTATCCATCGAGCAAAGATACTCGACTTCCCGTAAATCGCCCGCATGGCATCTACCTCCGAAAGATAGCCTGCCTACATGTTACAGGGCAAGGCTTCTGAATCAAATAACGATTCGGTCACCCTGCCCTGCAACCACATATAACATCAGCAGGACAAGTTTCACAGTTCACAAAAGCAATTATTAGAAAGCATCATGCCATTTATGGTGGGGATGGAGAGATGGATATCCACCGCTAGCGTCCTTCCCATGAGGGCGTGGTGGGTTCTAAGAACTCACTCAGACACTACAACGAGTTGGATGAGATCTGACATGTCATTAGGGTTAAGTTCTATGATGCCCAGAGATGCACTGCAGGCCGGTATTACAACATATTAATTAATATTATTATTTTGCAGTGCTTCCTACTTTGGCGGGGGTATCCACCTAACTAGTATCAGAAGATACAGGGGGACGTGTATGAAGATCGGTACTTTATCTTTCACCGCTCGGAAACCTCCGATAGTTTCCCAGGGTTGGATCCTTATAACGTGTCGACGTGAATCCAAACAATTAATAAGCCTTGCTACTGGAGGATCGTAGAAAGAGACAATAACTCGATATATTAAGAGGCCCTAAAGGTAACTGGCCAATTTTACGCAAACTTGCCGGTGTGTGGGGCTACATTACCACAACAACTAGAAAAGAGGCATGCACTATGCGTCTCCAGCGGAGAAATTGTCCCTAACTACTTTAAACCCATCCTATCGAGCTAGAATAGCCAGGTTTAGTCGGTAACATGTCAGGCTCAAACAATTGGAGCATGATCAGCGACCTCAGTGAAAAATTGATGCTGGCGGGAATATAGTGATGCGGATATATATGTTGCTGTATAGTATTTCCTAGCATACTGCGGTCTAGAGTTTTTACAAATAAACGAAACATATTAACTAGATGTCTACTTGCAATATGTACAACTAAATACCCAATTTAACGAATATGATGATAATAAAGTATCATAGGCCATTGGACCCTATGCTGCGGCTAGTTGAAAGCACCCACAGTAAACAAGGATAATATTCACAGTAAGAAACAGAAAATATAAGATGCGGTCTTAAGACCGGTAAGGCACCTATTAGTCATGAGTACCAATATACAGAAATAATTAAATGTTCAGTAGTATAGCTACTTGAGTACCTATTAGTCATTGGTACGGATAAAGTTCAAGAGTTACTGAAATTAAGGCGCGAGTAAATAGATAGCGTGAGATGGCACAATCTTTGATGCTGGAAAGAATTCTGCAAGCAGGCCTCCGCAAGCATGCTTCTGCAGGCAGATATCCGCAAGCAGGGTTTCACAGGCAGGTTGGATTCAACACATTCTCAGGAGAATGTAACATAATGATTCAAGAGATGTCCATTAGATAGTCAAATTGCTGATACAGAATCTAAAGAGTTTGTTGTAAAGTTTCCGACCAGCGATGGTAATATGAAAGTTGAGAGTAACCCATTAACAGAGAGGGCTACTAATATGAATAACTATGCATGTACAATAACTGGCACACGGTGCGGGGTATTCGCATAGCTCTTGCAGCGCACCGAGCAAAGTCCCACCAGACTGTGGTCGAAAAGTTACTTAGTCACACGTGACATACAGCATGGAGGTTTGAGTCCACCTTTCAGCATGGTTGACAGATCCGGCGAGTCATCCACCAAGGATCATCATCAGCTCTACATTCAGTAGAATCACATTTGGGCCTGCACAGCCCGTCCGCGGAAGGACTCCCCTAGAAAAGTTTGAATGCGGGAGGTATAACTTTATTTAGTTTGCCCCTGGATGGCCATCTGGGAGCGTCCAAAATTGATGTATTGCGGTGCTGCTGAGACTGCTTACCGGTGCGGGTGAACTGAAATCCGAATGGCAACGCAGGGATGAAAGAATCACCATAGTTTAGCAGTTGCACACGTCTAGTCTGCGCAGGTCCAGCAGTCCTACTGACGGGTCAGCTTCCACGCCGATGAAGCTCTCGATCCTCGATTTTTCACCCCTTTTATACTACTCGTGACGTCAGAGCCAGGCACTCCAGCCAATCAAAGACCGAGCAGTAGCCAATCAGCGTGCAACTAGAGGTGATGACGTGACTATCACTTACACAGCATATTCTCTATTCATTTAATACATACATGCGATTACTACGTCAAAAGCAATATTTTGAAATAATTTATCGGGATTTTCGACGATAACTCAGCCATTTCGGGGCCGATTTTAAAATAGTAAAAAGTTCTATAATCCTCATAGGTACCAGGAACGACGAGAAGGGGGCGACTTGAATAAATCATGGGTACCGACTCGGTACTCTATAGGCATACACTCTCTCCCAATCTCGACACGGGGGGGTCATGCTTGGAGCGAATCCGGAATTGGGTGTTCCGTACCAAGCTTAGCTGGGATGGCCAGTACCCGTCCGGTCGGTCCGTGCTACAGTCCACACCCAGGACATCTCTAAGCAAACTATAAGTTTGCTTTGTAGGTCTAGAGATGGCCTGCTGGCGAGGCCAGGAAAAACAGTCAAAGTTTGCATTCTGTTAGCAAATAGGTGTGGATCAGACCATCGGTTGATCCTGAGCGTGAGCTCAGACAGTGATCGTTATCGACTGTGTCGCTGGCCAGTCATCTTGATCATGTCAGTTCATCGACCCTTTTCTGGTTGTGTGTGATCAAGATGGCTCAATGTACAGTCAGGCCATGGTAAGCATTTGTATTGTGAGCCATGCCTCCTGTGACAAGAGGTCATGAAAAGTGATTCTTTGGGAAACAGGAAGATATATGCGTGAGGGGGGCATAACATGAAAAGGTCGTGGACTATGTCTCTCAATCATGTTTTTATGGGCATGGTTTTCGATCTCATGTTAGACTAATTGTCCCATGGGCATGGTCCTTAGTCTCATACGCATATATGGGAAAGGCACCTAGCCTAGGCTGCATTCCTGTGTGAAGCGCTGAGTGATGTCCCGTGAAGGAGACCACACCAGGAAAGCCAAAGGGTGCATAGCGCAGAATCGAGAATTTCTTGGAGCGGGAAAAAGCCAATCGCCACCAACTGCATCCAATTAATGAGGTAAACGATGCACACCTCCTAATCGCCGCCGACACCACATCTGCACCTACGTGCACCCGTGCACCACACAATCCGAACACCCCACCAGTTACAATCATGCGCCTAGAGGAAGAAGGCATGGCCGGTCCCATCTGGGAAGCGACAACAACGCCCCTGGACGTGGAAACCAGCACAACAACAATAGACAAAACATGCATGATAGGTTGGAAGAGATAACTAAACAGATCTCCGCACTCACTAATTTAGTCACCACACTCAGCACGACCGTCGCCACACAGTCGACTACACGACCAGCTACAAGTACGCAGCCACCAAACACATGTTATGGATGTGGTCAGCCAGGCCATTGGAAAGAACGATGCCCAAATTGGCCTCCATCTACATCTCCATCAGCTGACCGATGTACACCGCAACCTGAGTCCTCGTTAAACTAGAATGATTATAGAGTCACTTCGGTGGCCATTCTCACAACCCGGCTCAACCTACGGCCTCCAAACAACAATGTCAGGTAGCTAACACGACAACTCAAAATACTACTTACGTGACAGTACACAATCACACCAACCCGGCTTTGCATAAGTCAGTGCCAACCATGTGCACTGCATCCGCAGCACTGCCAACATCTCCCTCTGTGAGAGGTTATGAGTCCGCATCCTCTGCATCTCAAAAACCTTCTTTCCTATGTAAAACGGAAGTGGTTGGTTCTAGCACCTCCACTCAAACAACGTTTATACAAGCACCACGACCCGCCGGCAAAGCACTTAACACCCGGTGCCCCTTGGTGGTATGCAATTCACAGGTCCTAACAGCATCACCCACCGCATCTAGCAGCAGTAACAGCGACACAGACAGCGATCAGCATTCAGCATCATGGATCCGCAAGAAGAAGCATTATCCAAAGAGCGGCAAACCTCAGCGCTGCCACTGCTTCTTTTACACATCCACCAAACATCCCATGATGCATTGTCAGAGGTGGCTAACACAGCTGGCCCTTATCCGCGACGGCACCAGTCCTGTCCAGACTGCTGTCTACACCAATTCACGATACACCACACCAGCATTAACAACACCACCATTGCCACGAAACCTGTCCAAAAGCAAACAGACTACATACAGGATGATACTGCACCAAAACAAATCCCTTAGGCATCTCTTCCACAAGCACACCGGAAAGTAATATACAAGTGTGCTTGCCTGTTTAGTGCCATTTCGACCAGTGCCACCATAGACACTGGAGCTTCCATCACCATTTTAACAAGCGCCTGTATGAGAGCATCCCACCTCATAAAAAAGCCACCCCTTAGGCCTACAAACACATTTTTACAAATAGCTACTGGAGCTGATGTTCCTGTGGCTGGTACGGTAAACCTCGTGATACAAATAGAGGAAATGCAATTCATACAGCGAGTTGTAATTGCCTCTATTCAAAACGATGTCTTGCTAGGTTCTGACTTCCTCAGTGCCAGCGAAGCCGTCATACATTGCAGACAGCAGGAATTAGACATACACAGCTGCCACATATCCCTTGGACCAGAATCATCACTGTACGTCACTTGTGCGTGATTTTGTCATCTACGGCCACAATTTAGCTGGGACAAGAGGAAATATTATGGGCCACCACATCACAGTTAGGAAGCAACACACACACAGCCATGCTGGAACCCGACCCCGATTACATGATCGCCTCACAATGCGTAATTATCCGGATGATCGTGGACACCACCAATAAGGATCATATACCATTTAGAGTATTCAATGGCACAGTGAACCCAATAACACTAGTACCTGGAGTTCGTGGTGGCCATCTGGTGAATGTGATATCACTGGAGACACCCCTACCGCACCTACACCAGCAACAACTTCTGAAGATGATTTACCGGAACACATGCATGACATTTATTTGCACGCCACAGTTGGTTTAACTCAATCTCACAAACATGCTGTACAATGAATATTACATAAGTATCCCAAAAGTTTTCAGCTGGGGACATGGATTTCAGAGAAACTCACCTCGTACAACACGCCATCAACACCGGAAA
Source organism: Chaetoderma sp. LZ-2023a (assembly GCA_034401795.1). Lineage (NCBI taxonomy): Eukaryota > Metazoa > Mollusca > Caudofoveata > Chaetodermatida > Chaetodermatidae > Chaetoderma > Chaetoderma sp. LZ-2023a. The sequence continues at coordinate 25,323 of JAVVLW010000075.1, read as the reverse complement.
TAATCGACCAATTCGACAACCCATACAACATCTTCCCATTCACAATGAGGCGGAAGCACATCAACAAGTGAATGACATGTTGCGGACAGGCATTATAGTGCCATCGGCATCCCTGTGGGCCAGTCCCATTGTATTAGCAGGCAAGAAGGACGGATCTTTGCAGTTTTGCATTGACTACAGCCACCTAAATGATCTCGGCATCAAGGACGCATATCCTTTAACCAGGATCTGTCAGGCCTTAGATTCCTTCTCCGGAGCCAAGGAGTTTTGCACCCTTGACTTAGCTATTGGGTACTGGCAGGTAGTCATGGATGAGGCTGACTGGGAGAAGACCACATTCATATGCTGAGATGGTCTTTCCATTTCCGCAAGATGTTCTATGGTTTGTGCAATGCTCCTGGAATGTTTGAACGTCTCATTGAGCAGGTACTTACTACCCTACAATGGGAGATCTGCGTCTTTGGCTCTTCATTTGAGCAGACCCTGTCCAACTTGGACAAGTTCTAATGCGGTTTCATGACGCCAACCTCAAGCTCAAACCCAAGAAGTGTCATCTTTTCAGACAGAGCGTCGAGTTCCTGGGACATGTCATATCTGCCGGTGGAGTGGCTACTCAACCTTCAAAAACCAAAACAGTAGTGGAGTGGCAAACCCCCACTTGAGTCACTAAGACCTGGAGTTTCCTCGGTCTCTGCCAGTAATATCGTCGATACATCCATCACTATAGTGAGATTGCATCCCCGTTATTCCAGATCACTGACAAAGATCGACCATTCGAGTGGACGGGTGAGTGTAATGGTTCCTTCAGGGCGCTGAAGGAACATTTGACAACCGCACCAATTCTTGCACATCCTAAGCCTAACCTCGATTTCATCTTAGACACTGATGCATCTGCTTAAGCAATAGATGCGGTTCTATCGCAGGTCATGGAAGATGGAACAGAGCAGGTACTGGGTTATGGTTCGTGTACTCTGAATAAGACAGAGAAATGTTACACGACCACTAAGAGGGAATTGCTAGCTGTGGTGTATTTTGTCAAATATTACAAGCACTTTCTGTACAGGCGCCCATTTACATTCTGTATGGATCACGCCTCACTGCGCTGGCTCAGAAAGCTAAAGAATCTGGAGGGCCAGGTAGCGAGGTGGCAGGAATCCCTGCAGGCATTTAACTTCAATGTTGTTCATAGCTGCATGGAAATGTCGATGCTTTGAGCAGAATCGGGCTCAAAGATGAACAAGAAGTGGCCAGCACTGTGACACATACAACACAGCCATCTCCTGTGTCCCCTGAGCTGTTGTGCGCAGAGTGGGATCTGGAGACAGTTGCTCATGAACAAGTAACAAATGCGCAAACACGGCACATATACGTGTGGATCCAGGAGGGGTTACGCCCTCCTATGGAATCTGTTACCTTACTTTCTGCGATGGCTAAATATTACTATCAAAGGTTTGGAGAATGTCATGTACAAGGTGTAGGCCTCTACATTAATAACCAGATGGTAATTCCTGAGCGTTACAGCATCGTGATTTTAGAACAAATTCATGACAATTTAGCCATAGAGCATACTGCAGATCGTATCAAACAGAGATCCTACTGGATTGGGATATGCGATAGTGTAAAGGCATGGGTTGACAAATGTGTCCCATGCCAAAGACGCGCTGTTGGCCAGCATTATTACGCACCCCTACAAGTTAAAAATTGTTCGTGCATCATGGGAGCGAGTGGCTATTGATGTGCTTGGACCATTGTATATGACGGTTAAAGGAAATGAGTACATCCTTCTATTGCACGATTATTTTACGAAGTAGGTAGAAGCATTATTTGCCAGACCAAGAGGCATCCACAGTAGTGGAGGTCCTGTCTAGCAATGTGTTCTGCTGCTTCCATATGCCCTATGAACTGCACTCTGATTAAGGAAGTAATTTTGAGAGCCGGCTCTCTGAGTTCTGCAAATTGTTTCATATAGGCAAAACTCGCACAACGCCCTATCATCCGTGAAGCGATGAGATGGTAGAGAGGTTCAACCAAACCCTGGCTGAGATGTTGACTAAGAAAACATACCCCGATTGTCGTGATTGGGGTTTTATGACTTCCATACATGCTCATGGCATACCGCACTTCGACACATTCCAGCATGGGTTATACCCCTGCTCGGTTAATGTTAGGCCATGAATTAGTCTTACCCAGGACCTGGCCATGCCCAGGATTCCAGGAGAGAAAATTCACCATCTCTATATGTAGAGCTCATGCAGCAACAGATAGAACAGGCCCATGAGCTAGTAAGAGAATCATTATCCACTGCACACCGGCATCAGAAAACGTGGCATGACCAGTGCGTGCATGGAAACCTGTATGAGGCGGGAAAAATGGTTTGGGTTCACAATTCGTGACATTCTGCGAACGTGCTGAGTAAACTGAATTACCAGTGGAAAGGCCCATATGTGATAGGAGGATCCGCGCCTCGGATGACCTGACCTCGGATTGACTTAAACCATGTGTTAGTGAAGACCCAGTGCCAGAGCTCGGACTGGGCGTTTCACATAACACCGGTACCCAGACAGAAACATGTATTCCCGATGTTAGTCCAGAGCACCACGGTGCCAATTTGACCCCTCTCCTACCAAGCCAGGAATCCGTTGAACATATGACTAACGCTGAGGACGATGACGAGCTATGTACTCACCCTCTCCCTCCTCAGAGCGGGTCTACATGATCTGTGAAGTCGTATCTGAAGACTTCTCGTTTGTGCTGTCCAAGGGGAATGACGGAAAAGTTGTTCCACCAACCTCTTCCCTTTCCCACCCACTTCATGCTATTACCCCAGTTATAGGGTTACCACAGGCAGAAGCTGAGGCTGCCCCAGGCCATGCTTCTTGCGGGGTGGAACATATAATAAATAGTATGGAAGTGAAGAGGCTTGATGAGGCATTGGCCTGTTGCAGAGAACAGGAAAACCGCACAACCCGCTGCACTCCCATCCAAGTCACAAAATCGCAAGCCCACCCCACTCCAAGTTGCACCCCAACCATTAGCAACATCACCCCCCCATTCCAACTTGTGTCTCTAATCTCTGTGTAAGTGTTCGGACATCACACGTTCTGTCCATTTCACACTCCACTCGTCGTCTGTTGACTGCCAATCTTCAGATATGAGAGAGTCAGTTGTTTCAGAGGAGGTGGCATCCCGCATCACAGTCACCCTCACGACTGGTGGTGGGCAGGGAGGCAGCCTGTTCAGCAGACTCTCGGCTCGAATATTCCTGGTACCTAAAAACTATGACAGAGTACCAACCGTCATGTAACAGGAGATGTCCACCCCAATCCAAAGGGCATCCCTGACCAAAACTGCCCTACCAAGCCCCCCCCCCCCCCCAGCCCCGTGAGCAGTCAGAACATCACACCAAAACACAGAAAGCCAGGAGCATACAGAGCACCCTTGCCCTCAAGGCTGAATATGTCAATTCTTCATCGCACGAATACTACAAACATACCCGATTATATAGAGAGTATAACGGAGAAATTCAACACCACCAACAGCATAGGTAGGATGCACCTAACTTTTGTAACAGAAAAAGTTAGAGACACCTCTTTCCACAACATTTCCTACCACACGAATGCGGTGAGTTCATAACCCACCGCAACCTGACTTTTCCGCAAAAGCAACAGAATCAGCATTCCCCAGCTTGGGAAACTGGATCTTCCCACTGCACACTACGCCAGCATCATACAGTGGCCCCGACTTCCATATAACAGAATACTACCACCATCAGCACGAGTCAACATTTTCCGCAAGCACCCCCTTATCTGGTAATGCGGAAAACTGATCATATGGTAAGGAGGAAAAGCATCGCAGCCATCTACAGTACATACTACAAGGATCCCCACTAGAGAGAGATAGACTCCTCGAATGGGTGTGGAAACAGGCGGCAGTGGGCTCGCGAGACTCCGGAGGCACGATAAATCGATTCTATAGTCCAGAGGAGATATTGAAGGTCTCTGTGTCTAATGAATGATGAATCAACATCCTACTGTGGTACCATCTAGTCGGCATATTGTTCGGGCTACTGGGATTTTGGTTCATCCTATCTCAGTAAGTGGACATGCATAGTGCATGGATGATACTCCACACCCACGACATCTCTAGCAGACTAGAAGTTCGCTGTGTTTGCTAGAGATGGCCTGCAGGCGAGGCTGGGGAAAACGGTCAAAGTTCATATTTTGTAGATAGATATGTATCAGACCATCGGTTGCCCCTGGGCATGAGCTCAGATGGTGATCGCTATCGACTTGGTCACCGGCCGGTTGTTTGATCATGTCAGTTCATCAATCCGTTCTTGGTTATGAGTGCTCAAGATGGCTCAATGTACAGTCAGGCCATGGCAAGCATTCGTATTGTGAGTCATGTCTTCTGTGATCAGAGGTCATGAAAAGTGATTCTTTACGAAGCGGAAGGGTATATATGTGAGAGGGTGTAACCTGTTGTTTGCTGGACTGAAGACAGTGCTCAGTCGTGATGACGATACCTTTCTGTACCTGCTCGTTCAGAGGTCAACTAGGTTATCATCCCTTGGGCCATGGTCCTTAATCTCAGGCATATATGGAAAGACACCTAACCTAGGCTGCATCCTGTGTAGAAATACATCGGGAAGGCCAAAGGGTGCATAGTGGCTCCCTTGGAAACGTCGCACATAAACAGCTAAACAACGACACCTCAATCACACGTAATAACAGCCAACATTATTAAGAGAGCAAGATGACCACAGTCTGTCATCGGAATTGAGTAGGATTTTGCCACCGAAAGGAAATTCGATAATGGATTGATTCAAGTACGACAGCACCCATCATGGTAATCCATGCTCTAAAGTAACTCTGTCCCATTCTAAAAAGGACTCGACCATTACAGAGTGAAATACATCGTGTCCAATAAAGTTGACACCACACGCACTGCAGTGCCCCGCCCACAACTGCAATAAAAACTTTCACACTTCACGACAGCACAAGATTCATCCGCAGATAAGCAGCCATGCGTTTCAATCAAATTCACCAACATAACAATGACACAGACATGCAGGATGACTGTTTCACAATCTCCATACAACGGTATTGTATATTGTAAACTGGGGCACGAACTTTCCAAGCTGTACCATAATAATTAAGTTTGGTCTAGGTAAGGTGAGACTTGTCCTACCCATAGAGGAGGATACTTGGCAGTCTGCCCACCCAGAAAAGACAGTCAAGCTTGGCGGAGTCAGTAGACTTGGTATCCGCAAGATATGGATCTGTTTAAACCAAACAATAAATTACGATCAGCTATACTGTCCTAATTTTGATTAAGAACACGACTGTTCTACTGCGTATACAAATCATTAGCATGCGGGCTGATGAAGCAGCATCAAAACCTAGACAGTATAACACCATAGAGAATTTCAAATATTCTCTTACCTACAGATTCCAGCCGACAATTAACACGAGCTGGAATATATACACCATACACGGGAGGAGGTGCATGTTCAAGATCACGTGCATAAAAGGGAGCATGTTCTAAGAAACAGAGGAATGAAAACATATGTTTATATTTTTCACATCAAATATGTACAGTCAACAGCATCAATCTCCACATATATATAAATTGCCTAAGTTTCCAATCAACCACCTGCTTTCAAAACAAGAATTATGTGATCATCACTTCTATTTTCCGGTAAATTGGTTCAAAGGCTATAAACAAAAGAACCACTCTCCCACGACGCTACCACAACGTGGTAGAGGAGGCGAGAGGTGGTGAGTCTGGGTCACGACCGCTGACGTCATCGTGCTCTCCCATACCCATAGGGCATTCCAGCCTGAAATTCGAACAGGCGAGTTTATAAGCATTCAACTTGAAAAGCAGCATCACGCTAATTAAAAGGTGAGCGTCCACAGGAATAAATAGTTCCAGATTATAATGTTGAGTGGAGACCTGATTTTCCGCTGAGTGGGGATGAAAGCGGCTATTCTACCTTCTTATATATATATATATATATATATATATATATATATATATATATATATATATATATATATATATATATATATATATATATATATATATATATATATATATATATATATATATATATATATATATATATATATATATATATATATATATATATATTTACCTTCTTTTTATGGAGGGAATATGTAATCGGACTCCAGGAGAACGAAAGTTAAATAAGCCCATACATGGAGTGACCGAGTCACTCTGGAGCTTTCGGGCGTGGTCCTCCTCCCTCCTGTGATGTCACCAAAAGGTATAAAAGGAGAAAAGCGTGCACTGAAACTTCATCTTCCCTTTAAACTCGACACTAGGGAAGATCAGGCATTAAGACATTTTCGCGCCGCAAACTAAATTCTGCTGTTCTTATTATTATTCATTTCATGTCATAATTGGCCAGGAAAGTATTATGAAGAGTTAGGAAAGTTAGGAAAAGTTTAGTTAGGTGCATGCAGTTCCGCATATAACAATCATGCAGGAGTAGTATGTCACTTGCGGAAGATCTCGCATTGTCTGACAGCTCGGAAGAATCGGCACCTGTGAACACTGGCAAGAAATACCATGTACCTCAACTTCATACGACGGACTGCCAGGCAAGCATGCATTTTCCAGAAATTCAGACTTGAAACTTCACGTCAATCGTGACCATCTACTGCAAATACTTATATTCTGCCACGCGGTACTGTGTTACACATGCATTATCTTTCAAACATCGTGTGTTTGTCGTAACTTTAAAACCTGGTGAAGAAAGTGAAGATATAGACGTCCTCGCTCCGTGCTTCGAAAGCAGACATCCAATAGTATTAATTCCAACTGGGAAGATGGCCAAAACTAAACGCATGAAGAAACGACAACCTCACTTTCCGCAAATAGCTTCAGCATCCGCATCAGCAACACAGTCAGCTGGCACCAGCACTCCTGCAACCATCACCACAACACCGGCAGCACCCGTAAGATCAACACTGGCAGCACCTGCAGCATCGGTATCAACACCAACTGCAACATCTGCACCGGCACCACCTGCAGTAACCACACTGGCAGCAACCATCACCGCAACAACATCCGCATCTGTGATAGGACAGCCAATTTCGGTAGTGATAACCACCCCTGTGACAATTCATGATCCAGTGTTACAGGATATTTCGGACAGTTCTATATCGCCTCTCAGTTGAGTTATTGACGAGGAGATAAGTCTCACAGAAACCACCATCACCACTTCCGAACCGCATGCCAGCACTCCAACATCCACGCACAGCACCATCATGTCAGTAGATCCTGACATCCGAAAAGCTATCACACCGGACAGACTGTACTTGTGGAAACGTCGCTTAGCTCAACAACCTGACATCTGAGCGGTGCCTAGAACATCTGCAAGTAGACTTATTCAGGCTGTAAGAATTGGAAAACATCTCAGCGTAGCATTTCCATCACACCAAGCAGACCACACGAAAGCACTACTACCACCACAGCCACCACCACCGTGATGACAGCAACTTCGGGATCAGCCACCATCAGGCCTCCACCAATAATCGTCACCACCGCAACAAGTGCATTACCTAACTTATTCGCAGCTTCATCACACCTGAGCACAGAGAACATTAACGTGGACAATGTAATATCAGCACCAGTATCTCTACCCCACCCCCTCATGACCGTCATGTTCGGATCGTGGAACTCAGACCCACTGGGGCAACTTTTCAGCAGACACTTGTGGCCATTATTGTCATGGATGCAGCAGAATGTTTGACTAGGTGTGCGGAAAAGTGAACTATTATATTTTTATTTTTGAAATATTTTTCTTCTTATTATATATGTTTTTAAAATTGAAACCCTGTCCCTTGGCTGACTATGGCCATCCTACACAGCTACGCAAATTACTGCATAGCTGTGTCTCAGCAAAGTAATCGCTGCAGATTCCTGTGTTGTAAACACACCATGTGCAGTGTAGGCACACAACACACTGCAGCAAATATGTCTTATTTCCTGTCATGCCATCCCAGCTATTGCTGGGGCAGCCTGATGAAGCAGTTCTTTTTCTTATTATTTTTCTTCTCGTGTTAGTATGACGAGGCAGATTTGGGATGGCGAGAGCTATCCATACGGACCCGCCAAAACGGGCCACACTGTATGCATACCCTCATATAATCGGTATGCGTACATAATTGATATTATACAGTGATATGTTATTGTCATACTTTATATATACACCTGTGCAAAAGTTAAGCACCACCCTATTTTTACGCACATGCGAGGGTATATTCATGTGCTATGAAGAAAGCAATAGCATAAACATTTATGTACCCATCCATCTTAGTGCAAGAGGTAATAATGCAACTAGAGGAATGCTGATTATGATGGTGGGGAAACACTGTATGTTTTTGTTTGAACTTGAAAACGAGGCCTGAATATGGTTACGTTGACACAACTGACAACTATTGGCCTACAGTTGACACACGTGGCTAGATTGTCATTAATGGTGTCTGAAAACGAAGTTTAACATCTGTGCACGAGTTTGAGACTGTCATTATTAATACCGGGTATATCCACCTTGTGCCTGGATGACGGCCTGGACACGACGTCTCATGCTGGTCACCAACCGACTGATACGCCATTGTGGTATTCGTTGCCATTCAAGATGGAGTGCGTCTGTTAATTCCTGTAGGTTCTGCACAGGAGGATCCCTCCTTCTCACCATGTTTCCCAGAATGTCCCAGATATGCTCAATAGGGTTCATGTCAGGGCTCCTTGCTGGCCATGGTAGGGTTTCGATGGCATTCTGGCGGAGGTATTCATGCACAGCTCTAGCACGATGTGGTCGGGCGTTGTCATCCATGAATATAGGGTGGGTTCCAGGTGCATGATTTACAAAATGAGGGACCACAACTCTATCCAGTATGGAATCTTGATATCTTTGTCCATTTAGTGTTCCAGGTACAGTCAACAGATCCAGCTTACAATCAAATGAGATGTACCGCCATATCATAACGGAAACTCCACCAAATGGAACTTCTTCCATGATGTTACGTTGGTCGTACGCCGTGCGTCTGGACCTCCATACACGAGTTCGACCATCTGTGGCATGAAGCAGGAACCGACTTTCATCGGACCAGTGTACCCGTCTCCAGGATCTCATGTTCCAGTGTCTTCTTTCGTTGCACCACCTCAGACGCTCCTCTTTGTGGTGTGCAGTGAGGAGAGGACGTCTGACAGGTCTCCTAGCTTTCATGCCAGCAGCATACAGTCTCCTTTTGACGGTAGACATTGACACTCTATTGCGCATTTCCCATTGCTGGCTGAGCACTCTAGGCTGTTGGTGAATGGAGATCTCCTAACAAGGCGTACTAGGGCTCGATCATCACGGGCAGTAGTCTTCTTCGGTCTTCCAGATCTAGGCCTGTCCTTCACCTCGTTAGTTTGCCCATGTTTTGCAATCAAACGACTGATTACAGTATGGTTAATGTTCAGCTGTCTGCCAATCTCTCTGCATGACATACCAGTGGTATGCATGCCTATGATTTGCCATTTCACACGATCACTTAACCTTCGTCTTGCCATAGCAGTTCACAATCAAGAGCTAATTCTCTCTGTACAAATAAACCACGGTCATGAACACAAAATTCCTAATCTTGTCGCCTAAATCTGTATGTAATGTTCTACACCTCAAACTGGACTTTTACATAACTGAACACGTGTGCTGTTTCCCGCCACGCACGGACATCAAGCGGCGTGAAGTCATGCATGCATGTGCATTTCGTACTTGGAATTATGTCAGCTAACGCGGGGACAAAAAGTATGGCAGCCTAGTTGTACCATCATGTTTCTACGTTCTATTGTTTTTGCTGGTGCTTAACTTTTGCACAGGTGTATATAATAAATATTTCTATGTCTTAATTCAGGTACGCTGGAGCTTTGGCGTTCTCGGCGGAAATTTGATTATCCGTCACCAAGAGAACGCCCATGCAAGCTATTGTTTAGCCAAATCATGGTATTAAATAAAATAAAAGAGCATGCACCGCAATATGAAAACAAAAAAAGGAAAAGGCATGGAAAATAAATACCAGGCCAAAAATCAAAACCAAAGTATGCCTCCCTCCCAAACTCTTTCCCCACCTCTATGTGTTATTCCCTGATAAACTACGCATCACTCGCGTCACTACTCTCGGCTACGCACCTACTCAAGAAGTCTATACTTCTTGTCTAGCATGCTCCTATACTTTCGAATCGGGATGCAGTATAGTTTGTTGCGGTTGTCAAACTAGGAGGGGGTGGTGTAGTGCGGATCGGCCAGACGGGTATGGACCGTCCCAGCTTAGCTGGGTACAGGATGACCGCTCCGGGTACGTTCTAAGCATGCCCCCCCCCCCTGAGTAGGATAGTATGCGTGTATAAAGCCATATAAGAGCGGTTTTTGTAAAACATCGAAGCCCATCACGCGCGCGTCAGTACTTCCCTGACAAAACGTGTCAGCGTTGGAAAAGAATGCATACTAAAGTGTACCGTGTCGGTGCATGTAATATCTTTAAATTCAACTATTCTCGTCGTTCTTGGTACCTATCAGGGACGGAATGAGACGAAGATTATAAAACTATTTGCCTTTTTAAAATCGGACCAGAAATGGCCAAGTTATCCTAATCTGGCTCGTTTAAATTATTTTCAAAATATTACTGGGACGTCGTAAGCACGTGTATGTACTAAATGAATGGGGAAGATGTCCATCACGTGATAGTATCCTCATCCGTCCTATCTGCATGCTTATTGGCTACAGATCGCCTGCTGATTGGCTGGGCGTCCTGCCTATGATGTCACGAGTAGTATAAAAGGAGCGAAAAGCCAAGAATCGAGACCACACTTCGGCGAGAGAGAACAAGTGGCAGGTTGAGTGGCCAGAGCAGTGCAAGACGTGGGTAACTGCTTACTGACTGTGGTTCCGTTATAACCGCAGCAGTGCCTCTCGGATTTCAGTTCTTATTCTCTGGCCCTCTATCGACCATCCACATCTAAGTTTTTGTAAGCCCTCTGACAGCCATCCATGGGGCAACTAATTGTATAGAAGACTCCCTCACTACCAACACCTAGGGGATCCTGCCTGCGGATGGGCCTCGCCCATATGTAATCTCTTCAGTATGTAGAACGAGTGGTGAATCTTGGTGGACAACTTGTCAGATCTGCCGAACCATGCTGAAAAGTGGTGATCAAACTTCCATGCAGCATGTTATGTGTTAATTAACTTTTAGGCCGCAGTCTGGTGGGACTCCGCCTGGTATGCTGCAAGAGCTATGCGGTGTACCATGTATGGTGTACCCACGAATGTACATGCGTTTTATAATTATAACCTTCCACTGCAGCGCTACAGGTTATGGGCAACTTTCAAACTTCCGCTACAGTACGGAACTTTCTAACAATCTGCTTAAATTATATGTATACGCTATTATGACTATCTAGTGGACATCCGTAACTACAGTCGTCCTTCTTCACCGTCTTTGAGAGTGAGCCGCATCAACAGTTTGCCTGCAGAGATTTCCCAGCAACTCCAGAATTTGCCATTTCGCGCTCCTCATCTGTGACGCAGCATCTACAGTGATTTATGAACTTTTTCCATACCGATGACTAATATGTAATCATTTAGCTATGTCTTTCTATTATTGTATTTATTCATTTCTTTACAGGTACTGATGACTAATAGGTACTGACCGGTCGTCTGAGACTGCATTTTATAATTTATATCTTTAATCTAAATATTATCCTTATTTTTGTGCTTATGACTAACGAGCACTGCAAGGTCCTATGGCCTGGTTTACTGTCAATACTGTGATGCTGCAGCACGGATCGACCGGACGGGTACTGACCATCGTATAGAGCCCTATGAGAGAGGTTTCATTAAAACGGCTAAGTCCATAAGAACATGTAGAGCGCATGCGCGCACATCAGAGCTTCCCTGGCAACACGTGTCAGGATTGGGAGAGAGTGTATGCTTATAGTGTACCGAGTTGGTACTTGTGATTTTCTCAAATCACAATATTCTCGTCGGTCTTGGTACTGATCCTGGTACCGATCAGGACTGGAATGATACGAGGATTACAGAACTTTTTACCTTTTTAAAATCGGATCAGAAATGGCCGAGTTATCATTAAAAATCTTGTTTAAATTATCTTCAAAATATTGCTTTGATGTCATAATTGCGTGTATGCATTAAATGAATAGGGAATGCGCTATTCACGTGATAGCCACGTCACCACTTCTTGTTACACGCTGATTGGCTACTGCTCGCCCTCTTATTGGCTGAAGCATCCTGCCTCTGACGTCATGAGTGGTATAATAGGGGCGAGAAAACGAGAATCGAGAGCAGCATCATCGGCGTGGAAGCCGACCCGTCAACAAGACTGCAGTCCAAGATGCGGGAGAACTGCTAACTGACTGTGGTACTTACATCACAGCAGTGCCATTCTGAATTGAGATCTCCTGCACCGGTGAGCAGTCGTAGAATACACGATACACATTTTGGATGCTCTAGGATGGGGGCAAAAATAATTAATATAAGAACTCCCATTTCCGAACTTTCACAGAGGAGTTTCCTGCGGATGGGGCTTGCAGGCCCGATGTAATTCTACAGGATATAGAGCTGATGGTGATTCTTGGTGGATAACTCGCTGGGTCTTCCCGACCACGCTGAAAAGTGGTATCAAACTTCATGTCGCATGTGTTAATTAACTTTTAGACTATGCGATGTATCCCGCACCTTTTACCCAGTTATTGTACATGCATATTTAATTACAACTGTAGCCTTTCTTGTTAATGGGCAACTTTCAAAATACTGTTGCCGGACGGAAACTTTACAACAAACTGGGTAAATTCATGTATCAGTTATTCTGACTGTCTAGTGAACATCTTTCTCTAACTGTTTTTCTTCACCGTCTTGAGAGTGAGCCGCATCAACAGTCTGCTTGCGGAAATCTTCCCTGCATTCAGGATCATGCCATCTCACACTACTCAACTATAGCGTATCAATTTCCGTGATTTACCAACTCTTAATGTACCGATGACCAATAGGTACTCAAGTAACTATAATATTGTGCTTTTTATTATTTCTGTAAATTGTACTGATGACTAATAGGTACCTATCCAGTCCTTCTGACCATATTTTAAAACTTTCTGTTTCATACTGTATATATTATCCTTATTTCCGTATGGTCTCAACTAACAGCATCGTAAGGTCCTATGACCTGATATATCGTTAGCACTGTGTTAGGTAGTTATGTATATGGCAAGTAGCCATCCTAGTTATTATGTTTTGTTTCTATATAACAACTCTAGGATGCAGTACGCTAGGTAATACTAAACAGCAACATTACATCCGCATCACTATATTCCCCCAGAATCAATTTTACACTGAGGTCACTGATCATGCTCTAATTGCTCGAGTCTGACATGTGCCCAACTAAACCTGGCTATTTTAGTGCGAGAGGATAGGTTTAAAGTAGTTAGCGACAATCTCTCCATAAGAGACACATTGTGTGCGGCTCTTTCCCAGCTGTAGTGGGCTTGTAACACCACACACTGGCTAGGTTGTGTAAAATTGGCCAATTACCGTAGGGCCTCTTATTAATATCGAGTGATTATCTCTTTCTGCGCTCCTCCAGCTTGTCTGGACTCCCAATTGACAGGTTGGCAGGATCCGACTCCGGTGATAACTAAAGTGTCGATTTACACACACTTCCCCCAGTATCTTTGGATACCAGTTAGTTTAGATTCCCTCGCCAATGTAGGAAGCACTGCGAAAAGAAATTATATTATATATTAGACCAGCCTGCAGTGCATCTCTGGGCATTCTGGTGAACTGTTAATTCCGCAACACACGGGTGATGGACGAGATGCATATCTCCATCCAACTCGTTGTAGTGTCTGGGTGAGGTCTTAGAACCCACCACGCCCTCACGGGAAGGTCACTAGTGATGGCTATCTGTCTCTCACTCCCCACCATAACTACTATTGCGCTTTCTAAATCGCTTTTGTGAACTGTGACCAATCCTAGTGATGTCATATGTGGTTGTGGGACGATGGTAACCAGGTCGTCATATGATTCGGGAGCTATTGCTCCATAACATGTGTGCATGCTGTCTTTCTGCAGAAGATGCTATGCGGGGCGACCTTCTGGAAGCTGGGAATCTTCGCCAGTTAGATGTATGTGTCTAAAGATAGGTAGGAATCCCTGCCATTTGCAGCCAAAGCTTGGAAACGTGTCCAATAACTACATGGTAGGTTAGAATGTAGCAGAAGGCCCACATAAATAAAGCGGCAATTACCAATACAGTATCTTGGAACCTACATAAGACGGTGACCTATGAATTCTTCAGAAATCGTCTGACCCGTCTTCACGTGAACCAGTGTACATCACATTAATTATAGCTTCACTAGGATTGACCAGCACGTAGCTTTTTGTTTGAACAAAAGAGTGGCCCTTTTTGCCAGCTCTTTTCCTCCATTTCGGCGTTGAAGGTATTTTCCTGTGATGGAGGCCGGTGACATAAACAGTTGGGGTGAGACCATGAGGTTCAGTCTCGGTGGCAATGGTCACATGGCCCAACTGCAATGTGAACGTTCCACCGGCTCTAGAAGTCGGTCTCTGTACCTTCCGGAGAGATGTGATACGGGATCCGTAACCCCGAGAACCATAGCCAACCAGCCCTCCCACACATCCTGTACATGCGGTGTAACGGAGTCGAACAACATCACGGACCAGCGTGTAACCCCGTGAGCTACAGATACTTAGTTTATGTATATGGCAACAGCCATCCTAGTTACTTGTTTTGTTTATTTTACATAAAATTCTGGGATTGCAGTACGCTAGGCTATACTATACAGCAACATTAAATCTGCATCACTTTTCCCTCAGCATCAATTTTATACTGCGGTCACTGTTCATGTTTTCATTGCGTGAACCTGATATGTGATTGACTAAAGCTGGCTATTCTAGCTCGATAGAATAGGTTTAAAAGTAGTTAGGGACAACTTCTCCTTAGGAGGCATTTGTGTATGCCTCTTTTCTGGATGTAACACCACACGCCGGCTAGATTGTGTAAAATTTTCCGGATACCTTAGTGCCTCTTATTATATTGAGTGATTGTCTCTTTCTGCACTCCTCCAGCCGCAAGTCTTATTAATTGTCTGGAACTCCCATTGCCACGTTGGCATGATCCGACTTGGGAAACTATTGGGGTTTCCAATCGGTGAAGACCAAAGTGTCGATTTCGCATACACCTCCTCTGTATCTTCGGATACCAGTTAGCATAGATAACCCCGCCAAAGTAGGAAGCACTGCAAAAAGATATTTATTTTAACCGCCCAGCCGTGCATCTCTGGGCGTCCTGAAACCTAACCCTAATGACAGGCAAACGTTAGCCCCTGGAGCCGGATCTTAAATGGTCCGCCCATGACACACCTGGTGATGGATGGGACGCAGATCTCCTTCTAACTCCGTACAGTGACTGGGTGCAGTCTTGGAACCCACCACGCCCTCACGGGAAGGTCAATGGAGATGGATATCTGCCTCTCACTCCCCGCCATCAAACTTTTATGCACTTTTCAAATTGCTTGTGTAATATTGACTTGTTCTAGTGATGTTGTATGTGGTTGCGGTGTGATATGTAACTGGATCGTTATGTGATTCTAAAGCTGTCACTCCATAACAGGTCTGCTTTCTGAGGGAGATGCTCCGGAGGATGACCTTAGGGAAACCGAGCATCTTCGCCAGTCAGGTCCATGTGTCGAAAGATAGGTAGAAAATCCTGCCACTCGCGCCCAAAGCTAGGATACAAATCTAACACCTAACCAGTAGTTTAAGATTTAGCAGAAGAACTGCATAAATAAAGGCGGCAACTACCAATACAGTATCTTGGACTTACATAAGATGACAGTGTTGAATTCTATGGAAATGATCCACACCATCTTCACGTAATACAGCGTGCATCACATTAATTATAATTTCACTAGGTTGACTCACACTACACTTAGAATATGTTTGAACAAAAGAGTGGCCCTTTTTGCCAGCTCTCTTCCTCCGCTTCGGCATTGAAGGCATTTTCCTGCGATGGTGGCCCGCGCAAGGCACTTTCCTCTCGCAACAATAATATTTTTGTTAGGGGTATAATGGTTTATATTAAACTACATAAGTGGCCTCGGTAAGACGCTCCATCGCAGGATACCTCATGGATATATAAGGATCGGTGAGGTACCGCTGACGAATCCACGTTAACAAGACACCAGCTTAGTTCTATGTACTATATATTTTCTCTCTCGTGCTAACAAACGAGTACCATTGTTTGTATAGTATATATTTTTAATTATCATGTCTGGGCTCCTAAATTGAGTCATGGGCCATCATACCAGTGACACAAATAGTTGGGACGAGATGGCGAGGTTCAATCTCAGCGGCAATGGTCGCACGACCCCACTGGAATGTTATTGTTCCACCGGCTCTAGAAGTCTTTTTGAAGATTCACGACACATGATCTGTAACCCGAGAACCACAGCTAACCAGCCCCCCCCCCACCCCCGCACATCCTGTATATGTGGTGCAATGGAGCGGAGCAGCAGGACGGACCAGCACGTATCCCGCGAGCTACAGAATACACTGAACAATCTTGGTGAAAACATCTGTTATTACCAGAACACCCTCCTTCCTTTAACTGGACCTTTCCATCTTAGTGAAATCAATAGCCCAAATTTCCAAGGGGTTTTCTGCAAGAACATGTTTCGTAGAGGCTTTAACCTGATGATTGGCTTTGGCAATTAACATCTTTCGCAGTCACAACAATGATGTTCAGCCTCATGGTACATACCAGGCCAATAACAACGAGACCTTAATGACAACCAAGTGCGCTCTTTACCCTGATGACCTAATTCCTTATGACATCCTTCTTATACAGTCTTTCTAAGAAAGGTGGGAAGCATTATCTGTATTATCTCTTCACCATTTACCCATATAATCCGATACAAAAGGACTAACTGATCCCTTGGGATAGAGTACCCCCTCCTGGACCCATGTGTATACGTCTCGTGTCTGCGCACCCATAGCTTGTTCTTTGGCGAGTTTCACCGCATCCCAGGCCGCGCATCGCAGATCTGGGAACGTGGGGGGGGGGGGATGGTGGTGTGTCTTGTGCTACTATGGTGGCCACTTCTGGTTCATACTTGAGCCCTATTCTACTCAAGGCATCGACATTTCCATGCAACTTGCCGGGTCTATGGACCACATTGAAGTTGTAGGCCTGCATGGATTCCGGCCATCTCGCCACCTGACCCTCAGGGTTCTTTAGATTCCTGAGCAGAGCGTAAGGAGGCGTGATCTGTACGTAATGTAAAACAGCGTCCATACAGAAAATGTTTATAGTATTTAACAAAATACACTGCTGCCAGTCTCTTAGTGCTGGTGTATGGCTTTTCTGTCTTGTTCAGCGTACGTGAACCATACCCTATTACTTGTTCAGTTCCATACTCTGTGATCTGAGATAGAGCGGCGACTATAGCATAAGCAGACACGTCAGTATCTAGGATGAAATCAAGGTTAGGGTTTGGATGAGCTAATATGGGGGCAGTCGTTAGGTGTTCCTTTAATTCCCTAAAGGAACTCTCACACTCTGTCGTCCAATCAAATAGCCTATCCTTTTTACTGATCTGGAATAATGGTGCTGCTATCTCACTAAACTGACGAATGTACAATCTATAATACTGGCAGAGGCTGAGGAAGCTCCTGGTGTTTGTCACCATGGTAGGATCTTCCATTCTGCCACCGCACTGTTTTTAGTAGGCTGCGTGGCCACTCAATCAGCAGATATTACATGGCCCAGAAACTCAACACTTTTCCGAAAGAGGTGACATTTCTTTGGTTTGAGCTTCAAGTTTGCAGTCTGAAATCGTATTAGTACCTTATCCATATTGGACAGGGTTTGTTCAAACGTAGGGCCAAAGACAATTACTCGTCTATATAACACAAACAGACTTCCCATTGCAGGTTTGTGATTACCTGCTCAATCAGCCACTCAAATGTACCTAGGATGTTGCAAAGCCATAAGACATTTTTGCGCAACTGAAACAGACCATCCCTGCAAACAAATGCAGTTTTCTTCCAGTCTTGCTCATCCATGGCTACCTGCCAATAGCCACTTGCAAGGTCAAGAGTACAGAACCATTTGTCTCCGCTCAACGAATCTAATGCCTCATCATTTGATGCTTAGGTTATTTAGATGGCGGTAGACAATACAAAACCGCAGGGATCCGTCTTTCTTGCCTGCTAAGACTATAGGGCTGGCCCATGGAGATGCAGAAGGCTCTATTATTCCTGTTCTTAACATATTATTTACTTGTTGGTGTGTTTCTGTCTCTTTGTGAATAGGGAGACGGCATACTGGCTGTCTTACCAGTCAGCTATTACCGGTATCTATGGAGTGACGGACCAAATGTGTTTCTCCTAGGTCCATATCACTGGTGGAGAAACTATCCCTATACTTATACAATAGACGTCGTACGTCACTTTTCTGAGTGTGGGTTAATCCAACTAGGGCATGCAAATGCAGGTCGTGTAGCTGTTCAGGTATATTGTCATCTGCTGTTGCTGTTAATATTGGTGTGGTGTAAAGTGTTTCCACAGAATCTATGTCTACCAGACGACCACAGCGTACACCTGGGACAAGGGTGATGGGAGCAGCTGTGCCGTGAAACATATGGTTAGGTGTGTGATCCTTTCTGGCGGTGGTGACTAACATTCGTGGACTAACCTATATTCAGGATCAGGTTCCAACATCGCAGTGTGAATGTCCTTCCCTTACTGAGGTGCGGTAGCCCATGCGATTTCTTTATGGCCTGGCTTAACAGTGGCTGAGCAGGCCAATATTAAAGCACAAGTATGATATAATGATGATTCTGGTCCAAGTGCTATGCAGCGGCCATGTATTTCTAATTCCTGTTGTTTGCAGTGTATTACTGCTCCACTGCCGCTGAGAAAATCGGAGCCTAGTAGTGCATCATTTTGGATGGAGGCAATTACCACTTGTTGAATGTATTTCAATTCCTCTATCTGTATCACTACCTTTATAATACCTGCTACTGGAATATCAGTGACAATGGCGGTCTGCAGGAGAAGATTGGATGGTTTAAGAGGGGACTTCCTATGAGGGGGAATACAAGAATACAGCTGTTCATTTAAGACAGTAATGGAGGCTTCCGTATCTACAGTAGCATTAGTAGGCATACCACCAAATAAGCAGGCACACTTGTATATTACTTTATCAGGTACTGTTGGAAGAGTTTCCAGTATTGTTGCGTGGTTACTCTCCGGTGGTATGGTATGGTCTTCTATATAAACTGTTTATTTCCCAATGGCCTCGGCAAGCACCCTGGGTGGCTGAGTAAAAAACGGAGCAACTTGTCGTCTGTGCTGTCTAATTGGCTTGGGTAAGGACGGTGCCGTAGATAGAAAGAGTGCCGTGCCTGGAGTAATTGAATCAGGGTGCACTGTCATATTGGCAGCGGTGCGGTGGGGGTTTTGGGGGGTGGGGGGGGGGGTGGAGGGGGGGGGGGTGGTGGAGGGGGGGGGGTGTTCGTGGGGAGGGGTGGGGGGGGAAGGGGCTGGCGACATGGTTGTAGAGTGCAACCTGAGCGGTCCATTTAGGACAGTGCATTATCATGCGCTTAGTAGAAGCACAGAAGAAACAGAGCCTGCTCCATGGCTTACTCTTAGATCTTCACTGTGTTTTCTTTTGGATCCAAGGTAATGAACGGTGTGACTTATTGGTGCCATTATCACTGAGTGGCGAAGCCATTCATGATGGTGGTAGGGACCGGTTATTACACACCACTAGAGTACACCTTGCATGTGGTGACATAATGGCTGGTCTGGTGGCTTGGATGAAAGTTGTCTCCGTGGAGGTGTCACTACCTACCATGGCCGTTTTACATAATAAAAGGTTTAGTCTGAGTGGCTAGGACAGGGACGCCGTTCACTGGAGAGAGATTTGTAGTTGGTGCCGTAGACACCATGCGTGTCTGCAGTACCGTAGATTGCAGGGCCATACCTATGGCATTAAAACCTTTTGCAGGCCCAGCTAAAAGGGGTGTAGCATAGTTAAATTGGAATAATGGGGGTGGTTGACTGAGGGCTGTTATTGAGCTGGTTTTAAGAGGCGGGCACTGAATGGACTCTTCTTTCAGTGCCCTTCTTAGTTTGTCGGTTTCTCTGTTGGTGGCTTACTCTGTTCTGTTTGTGGGGTAGTGGAAGTAGGTCAGTTTGGACACCATTCCCTCCAGTGTCATAATTGACTGCATTCAAAACAAGCGTTTGGCTGCGTTGCTGCTTGTGTAGAGTTGTTTAAAGGGGGCCTATTTGTATTTTGGGCTACCGTAGTGGACAGAGTAGTTAAAAGGTTTGTTAAAGAAGCAATTTGCTTGGTGATTTCTTCTAGTCGTTCTTGAGTATTAGACCTATCAAAATTGTTATGTTGTTTGCCCCGTCCTGGGGTGTCCACGGTTGGACTGGCCGCGGCCTCTGCCTCAGGGTGTTTGCGACTCTGAGGCGGTGTGTTCGGTAATGTGTCCATTTTGGCTGTGGTGTCTGGTGTCTGTGGTGATAATGGTGCTGGTGTTGCCTAATCCGTTAATAGGATGCATTTCATGTCTGACATTCCTTTCCCTTTCAAAGAATTTTTCCACGTGGACGGCAGTAGCCGCCAGTGTCTGTAGACTTCCGTGTTCTAACAGAAAACGTTTCTCCTTTAAAGTGGGTTCACCACTTAGAGCATCAATAAAGTATCCAACTGTAAACAAGTGACTCCCTCTGGGTTGGTACTAGGATAATTACGAGTGACTAACTGCCTAATATGGCTTGCTAGCTCAGGGAGAGTTTCGTTCACACGGTGCCATAGATTCTTTAATTGTAATTGGCTAGTCTCTCCAAGGGCCGTATCGCCAAAACGTTCTGACTGTGCGTTTTCCAGTATGGTATAGGTTGGTGACATTTCTGATCCTAAATTTGCTAATACCTGTAATGCTTTCCCCCACAATTTTGCAGCCAGATATTCTCCCATTTGGTGGTCTGACCATCCGTTCGTTCGACTGATTATCTCAAGCTGGCACATATAATTGGCCCAATCACCTTCCCTGCTGAATTCGGGTGGAAGAATAACTCATGTTAGGGAGTACTAGGCGCGAATCCTTGTGGTGGTGCAGAAGCGATTGGAGTAAAAGCTGAGGAGGGTCACAAATCATACTTCTGTGGTTGATGCAGATGTTTTCTAGACAGTAAATCAGAGTGGTACTGTATAGGCAGGGGTGCAGGGAGTTCATACAATGGATTTCCCTGCATGTGGTACCATTCATTGTAACGAGGCAATGCCATATATTCTGCAGGGTTTCCAAGCGGTCGGGGATGTCCTAACAGTATGTGCTCTGTTTGTCTATGAGGGCCTGACGAGTGTTTCACTGGGCATCCTCCATGTTGTGGTATGACCGGCGAGAGATGTGGGTGATTTGTGCGGTGTGCGTGGGTAGGTTGTCAGGTGTCCATTTATGGTTCAGGCTCCGTGTTCCATTGTTGGTACCACTGTGGTTGGTCATCATGCTGCCGTGTTTGAGAGGGTGTTCACCGAAGAGATACGGACCTGTGTCTCTGCGCATATTGCCACTGTTCACCTATTGAAGTAAAATGTGAGCTCATAGGGTGTGAAGTGGGTGAGGGTCCCCTCAGGGGATTGGTGTGATTGTGTCCATTATCCTGCAATGGTGAATGGTTCCTATCGTGGATGTCAGACAACGTTATATACGGGATATCCGCCTGTGAAGCGTCTATAAATGGTCCGCCACTTATTGATGAACTGACATGGTCAAGATGACCAGCTGGCAATCCAGTCGATAGCGATCACCATCTGAGCTCACACCCAGGGGCAAACGACAGTCTGATCCGCACCTATTTGCCAACAGTATACGAACTTTGATCATTTCCCCCGGTCTTGCCTGCAGGACATCTCTAGCAGACCATTAACTTTGAGCCTGGTATTGGTCGGTTAGAGGTGTACTCGGTGTGGACTGTCATCCATGTACCACACATGTCCACTTATTGAGACAGAAAGGTTGCCTGAAAACTCTAGGGTTGGCACCAATCTCAGCAGCCTGAACAATACGTCGACTAGACGATGTTAATTCATCCTTCATTAGACATGGAGGCCTTCAGTTTCTCCTCTGCACTATAGCTTGATTTTATGTGTCCCCAGGCCCTTGCGAGCCCACTTCCGCCTGTTCCAATGAAGCCCTTGAGGAGCCTATCCCTATTAGTTCATTCGTAAACATTCCCACCGTTCTATCATCCAAACACTCCATTTCTTCATCTGAGGTGTACATAATTAAGTAGAACAGAGACTGAAACATATGGGATTAAAATTAGGTGTAGGTTCAGTTTCTCTTCGAGCCCCGCATTGGGCACCACTTGTAGCCACCAGGGGTGCGTGTGGCTCCTCTGCAAGGTGTCGCTGGCTAGCTAGCCTCGGGCTTGGGGAGTGGATATGGCACATCTCCACTGTACACAGAGACCGACCTCCAGGGCCGGTGGAACGATCATGTTCCAGTGGGCTCGTGCAGCCATTGCTGCTGAAATTTAACACTACCATCTCTTCCCAGTTGTTTGTATCACCAGTGTGTCTTGCCATCATTCCAAAGATGGAAAAAGCGGTGCTAACACAATTTACTATTAGAAAGAAAAGTCAAACAATGGTAGTCGTTTGCTGCTTTGTTTAAATGGTGTACAAAAAAACAAAAGAGTGGTGTGTTATTTTTATATCTCGCCAGAGGTACCTAGCCGATCTAGTCATATATAGATGGTATCGTGGAAGGTACCCCTGTGAGGGAGGGTCTGGACAGGGCACGTCAGTTGGTTTAATATAAACTATATCTGCCTCAGGCTGGCCAAAAAATTTTGGTTTGCAAGAGGAAAGTGCCTCACGTGGGCATCCGTCACAGGAAAATGCCTACAACACTGAAGTGGAGGAAGAGAGCAAAAGGAGAGAGAGAGAGCGGTGCCCGACCATAAACATGAAGGGCGAAAATGGAGGGGGTACCCTTACCACTTTGAAAAATATGTTATGATTATGCAAGAGGCAAGTGCCTTGAGCAGGCCTATAGCTCCGCCAAGGAAAAATACCTACTACGCCATAGCGGAGGAAGAGAGCAGTAAAAATGGGCCGCCCTCCTATTTTGAAGAATTGCAAACAATCTTAATATGACTTATCCTAGTGTAGTTATTTTATGTTGAATGCATGCGGTTTTTACATGAAGATTGGTGGCTGATTTCCACAGAATTCAGGACTGTCACCTTGTGTGAGTTAAAGATATTGCTTTATTTGGTGCATGTTGCCTAGTTTCAGAACCCCAAAGTGAGCCATCTGCATACCATAGCGCAACCACAAATAACAAGACAGGGACAGGTCACATTACAGAAGCATTTGTTTAGAAAGCGGTTCTTAGCTTATCTATTGTAGGGAGAGAGAAACGGATTTCCATCTATGGTGGCCTTCCAAAAGGGGCGTGCTGGGCTCTAAGGCCACACCCAGTCACCATTTGAGTTAGATGGCTATCTGTGTCTTTGTCCATCATCTAATGTTTCGAGTACGGATCATGTGAGATACGTACCCTGGAGTTACAGCTTGGCTGCACTAGGTTTAGAGAAAATTGCCCAAAGGGTACACTGCTGGACTGCAATGATTGCATTTATTTATATTTTTGCAGTGGTTCATACTTTGGCATAAAGACTTGCTTAATAAGTATGCGAAGATACATGGGGGAATGTGCGGTCATCGACATTTTGATACTGACCATCAAGAAACCCCAGTAGTTCCTTAACACAGCCCTAACCAATGTGGCAGAGGGAAGCCAAACAATTATTTCAGCCAGACGGCCAGAGAAATGTAGTCAGAGGCAGCCACTAGTTCGCTTAAATTTAGGAGGCATTAACATGTATGGCTAACTATAAAACCAACCGCACCGTTAATATGACGGAGCTATAATGCACGGAAAGATGTTTTATAATGACAAATTTCCGTTTTACGAGTAGTCGTCCTTGGCTACTTCAAACCTATCCTATCGAGCTATCATAGTCAGGTTTAGTGGCTGCATGTCATGTTTGCTACTGAGAGCATGAACGGCGACCTTAGTGAACAATTGTAGCTGTAAGGGAAGAACAGGTTGTTGTATTTGTTGTTGCTGTATAGTGTAACTTAAGTGAACTGCGGTCCAAATATTTGTGTAGATTTTCTAATACTAATAATATGGGCAGAATGCCTTATTACAATTATACATTCATTAAAATATAGACGTCGATCCGACCTATGGTGCCGTTTAATTGCTGGCACCGTTCACAATGCAAATAATTATGTACAGTATTAATCTATAATTGAGGTCGCACCCGACCTTACGGTACTGCTTAGTTGTGGTACTTATTTATGGATAACGATATAATGTAACTAATATATATTTCTATGTGGTGCACCTATTAATCATCAGTGCAGAATCCAATAAACATCACATGTAGTCGGTGCACCGCAGTCTTGCGGTGCGAGCTGATACGTGGTGTAGCTGCTGCCTGGAGAATTTTTGCAGGATGCTAGCTGATGTAATCCATACTCAAGAACAGTGAAGAATAAAGTCATTTCTGGTGGCTGGCAAGTTTTTCGCACATAGTACACAACATGTAGTCTACCGTAATACTGCTATGATGTTTGTGCTATAAGAGTGACGGATGTCTCCATTGTATGATGACTAGTAGATACATAATGTAGGGTTATTATCGAGGCACAAGATGATCTGTGTTGCTTAGCTCTTGCGGCGCGTAAAGCAATGTCCTTGTCTGGACTGCGGTCAAAACATGAATTTAGTGACTTGTTTCTACATACTAATTTTGTTGGTAATGGGCAAAAATCTTACACCGCAAAGAAGGTAGTGCTAGTGATGGTGGTGGAATGAGAAACCGTCTTTTAATTTATGTTTTTGCCCCTAGTGATCTACCAGGAGCTTCCAAAAACAGCGCGGTGCCGAGTGCGGGTGTCCTGGGAGGGAACCTGACTAATAAGCTGCGTTGGTGTAGATTGCAGAACGTGAGCTCTACGCAGTAGGCAGATATGAGATTGCCCCCACTCGGACTGAAACTGCCTCCCTTCTGCTCGTTGCTGATTTTCAGAGCTCCTTTTATACTAACTGGCGAGACAGCGTCAGCGGCCTCAGTCAGTTAGAGAATGTGTTGTGTGCAAGGTATGG